>PVKA01008227.1:0-73952 GCA_004027165.1 Ctenomys sociabilis | reverse complement strand
AGGAACATGGCTGGAGCAGGGAGTCATTAACGCAGAACCTAATCGCACTGTTCTTTGCCACTGAATGAGGCCAATAGGCACCTGAATAAAAGACAATCCAATGGGAAAATGGATTGCCGAGGATTCCCATCAACATTTGTTGAAATAAGATCCACAGAACGGCCAAGAAGCCACTGTGGATGATGCCAAGCACCACCAGCGTCCTGCCCAGTTCGGGTTATAATGTGAGTGTCCAACCGTGAGAAATTCTGGATGGCAGGCAGAGGCCCTGAAAGCCTCACACATGCAATGGACCTGTAAGATGGCCCAGTTCCTTAGGATGGCACTGTGGCAGTCACCCTAATTGGCAGCATATGGCCCAGCCACTCGACGGGGAACTGGAAACTCAAGGCTACACATGAGCTCCCAGAGTGATGGTGAGGGCAGCATTATCATGGTACCACAAGGACACTCAGCCCTGGGGTCCCTCACCTCGTGAGTGGACCAACCAAAGGTGGTGCCTTTTGCAGGTGAGGGGAGGACTTGTAATGGCTGCACGGTTGGCACAAGTCTGTGAAAACCCTGAGGCCCGAAGAGCATTCCAAACTGTGTACTAATTTTATATGTTGTTTTACAAAAGATCTAAAAAGTAGTAGCATAAGAATCACATTAGAAGTGATACAGAATTTCAGAAATTAATATAATAGAAATTCAGCTATGGTTGTTATATTTCACATTGTCATGTTCTATTTAGTTGTTCAGATTTCCAGGTATAAACATGCTAAATTGGTCAAAAAATATAAAGGAGAGAAAATCAACTTAAGCCTCAACTGCACCTTCCAATAGACAGCAGAAATCAGCAGTACACTGGAATAGCATGAGTTCGATTGCATGTGAAATAATCTCAATAAGGACTTAGGGCAAATCTCTCCTGTCCCAGAGGAGGCCTGGCCACCCGATCCTGAGGGCACAGGCAGGACCTTTGTGTGTCTCCGCCCTGATGGGGTCTCTCACACCCGGTGACCCACCCCAGCATGCCCACTCACTATGTGGTCCCTCTGAGGAAGGATACTTCCTGCTCCACTGCCAAGAGGCAGGCATCCAGCAGGTGGCTCCAGCTGTGCTCAAGGTGATCCTGTGTCCCAGAGGCCACTGGTTCTGGGTGAGGGGCATTTGCTGTGCTGATCCTTTGTCTTTGGTACAGTCTAACCTGGTATATGAAGTTGCACACTGCAGAGACTCTCCTAGATCTGTTCTCTGAGTTCTGCTCTCTGGCTCTGCCCTTTCCCGCCTGGGCTCAATGAAGCGAGTTATCTTGAGATTGATGTTTTACTACAGTGTCAGTGTAGTTTTCCATTTGAAAACCAAGAATTATTTTTGATTTTGCTTTCTTCTTGCCTCTCTTGTTTGCAGAAAACCATAATGTGCTTATTAGAACAATCTACAAGGTCTTGTTGTACGCTAATGCAGAGCTTCCTTTCCCTGGTGTAGGTTATGCTGGTTTACAACAGGAAATGTGGAAATTTGAAAACCAGTATCGTGGTAGGGAGCTGCCCGGGTTTGTGAACTACAGGACATTTGAGAAGATCGTCAAAACACACCTCCAGGCCCTAGAGGAGCCAGCCGTGGACATGCTGCACCAGGTCACTGGTGAGTGGGCTGCCCTCTAGTTGTGTGTGCTGCTCATTTGTGGAAAAGTTGGAATGAAGCAGAATGGATGTTCAGAGCCCTGCTTTGGGCATTTGCTACTCTAAACCTCTTCTGCTCTAACTCGCATGCCACGCTGGGGTCTGTAGGTGTTATCCTGATAGTACCGTAGACTAAGTACTATAGAGGTTGGTGCGTACCCATGAGTACTCAGTGTCCATGCTGTTCCCAGATTCATAGCCTCATCCCACGTCACAAATGACCAGCTCTTGAACTACGTTTGTGCAATCAGTTAGTGCGTGGTACTTCTACTAAATGACCAGCTCTAAGTCAGAGGCCCACTCCATCCTCTCAGAGTTTGGTAAATTCCTAGGCCATCATCAAGCTGATAAGACGACCAGGGACTGATGTGGCCCTGTGGAGCGGGATTGTGCGACCCCCTCATAATGCCCATGGCTCTCTCTGAAATCTTGGAACCTGGAAGTTTCAGGAAGGCCTCAGTGGAGAGGAAGGAGTGACAGCTCCAGCCCAGCCCCCTTCCTTGCTGGAAGTTAGGGTGGTGGCAGCTAGAGTACCTGGCTTCTCATTCTGACCTGCTCTGTCCAGCCAGCAGCTTCATCATGGCTTCCAGCCCTATATGTTCACCCCATAGAGCCCAGGCTCCTCCCACCACGAAGGAAGAGCTGAGGCCTCCTGCACTGTGTCTGGCTACCTGTGGGGCTGCCCTGGGTACACTGCTCTGTGCCTGTGAGTGCTCAGCTCTCAGAGGCCATGCTTATGCGCAGCTCTGAGCAGTCAGGTCAGGGATGAAAGCGCTGTGGCAGGTGTGAGCTCCCTGGGCTCCTCAAGACTCCTCCTCAGTCACCCCTTCCTGAAAGGGTGGCCTGCTGGATGTGAATCCCGGGGAATCTCCCTGCCGAGGCTGCCCTGCCTGGCCTCCTCCCCAGATCTTACCTCCTGTCTCAGCAAAGCCCAGTCCTGCAGGGCTCCTTCAGGTGACCATGTCTTGGTGGCCCAGGACATCTGGTGCCCAGGGGCATCCCGCGCTCCTTACCTCTGGGCTGTAGAATAAGAATCCTACCCCACCCCTCCTTTCCATGTTCTTTTCTTTCATGCATTTTTTATGCCCAGAGGAAAGTTTGCAATGCTCATAGCCTCATAGTCACACAACACAGCTGAGAATCACAGATGTGGGTGTGGGGTTCTGATCTGGACCTCAATAAGGACTAGGCCACTGTGGACACTCGGCAATGTAGTTGTAATGTCCTGTAGGGAACTTCCATGGAAGTTTCAAAAAAGAGCATGTGAATATGTTTTGTTTCAATAGAAAAAATCTGTTTCTGCCATTCTTTTGCAAATGAACACTGAGCACACATAGATTGTACTGAGAAACTGAAAAATAATGTGATCACTTTAAGTTTAAGGGTTAATAGGTTTGTAATTTACAAGAAAGAGCTTTCTTCGAAACACAGGTTCTGCTTTGCATAAAACATTTCACTGTGAAATAGAACTATGCCAGCTTTCAGCTGTAAATCCCCCTAGCGCCTCTGACTCCATGGAGCAGGGCTGTGTCTGTTTTGTGGAGGAGAAGAAGGAAGAGGAGAGGCAGGAAGAGGAGCAAGGGGAGCAGTAGGGGAAGCATGGGAAGTTGGAGGAAAGCGAGGCTGCAGGAGGAGGGCAGAGGGACTGGGGCCTGTGTCGCCAAGCATTTTATAGCCATCCATGCTGCAGCCTAGAGAGGCATACAGGAGCCACCGTGCTGACATGCCTGTCTCTCTTTGGTCAGATACAGCGTGGAAGGCCTTCACAGACATGTCTGAAGAGAACTTCAATGAGTTTTTTAATCTCCACACAACCAGCAAGGTAAATCCAGTAACAAACATGTCATTAAATAAGTGCAAAAACCTCTGACAACAAAATACACTTTTCTTGCATATGAATGGATACAGTCTCTCTACATTTGGAATTCTCAGGCTCCCCAGGAAATCTCCCTGATGGTGCCTGCAGCAAGGTCTGGGTCATGCAGTGGGGTTGGGGGAACTGAGACAGGGAGCAGTTAGAATCAGGACCCAGGAACCCAGGCTGGTGTGGACACAGGACAGTGGAGAAGATCGTGAGGGGAGTGCAGGAGGTGAAGGCCCCACCAGGATGCTCACCAAGGAGGCTCAGCACAGAAGTTGGACCTGAGGAGAGCGGGGAGGGCCAGGGAAAGGTGAGGCCCAGGTGTAGGCACAGAGCAGTTCAGGCAGCCCCTGGTGCCAGCACAGGGCACTCTGGCTCTGCCACCTTCCCGCCTGAAGCTGAGGGCAGGTGTTCTACTGGCCCATGGCCCTGAATGGATGAGGGTGGGGTCCTGAGGTGCACAGACTTGGTGGGGCCCAGCCCCAAATGCGGTCCACTCACAGCACTGTTGGTGGGACATTCGGGTGAGGAGCCGACTCCTGTGGACTGTCAGGTGAGCTGTGTGCCGTAGTCTTGGGTTCCCCTCCTACCAGATCTTTACGTGTCTTTCTCTTCATGCAGAACAAAATTGAAGACATTCATTCCAGCCAGGAAGAAGCTGCGGAGATAGCAGTACGCATTCACTTCCGGATGGAGAAGCTTGTGTACTGCTAGGACGAAGCTTACTGGAATGCACTGAAGAAGGTCAGAAAGGAGAAGGCCGAGGAGGAGAAGAAGAGCAAGGGCTGTCAGGCTTCAAACAACAGTGCTATGGCCGAACTCCTTCAGTACCTGGAAGCCCACCACCAGGTACGTGTTTTCATGTCTCAGATCTGAGGGGCCACGTCCTTTCCTTCAGAGAGCCTCTGTGTCTGGGCTTGTGGAGCACCAGGTTCTGAGTCAGCTCTGAGGGCCCCTGGAAGCAGTTTGGCCTCAGCTAGGCAGAGGTTCAGGAGTTTGGAGACCCATATCCAGGTTGGACTGGTGCGTGGACCCAGCCCCGTGCCTTCATCTTTCTGAGCCTGGGCTATCTTCTGAGTTTCCATCTTCAGGGCCAGCACCCAGCCTCCTCCTGTGTATTAGGGATCTGAGCTCTCAGAAGCCTCTAGAAGGAGTGCTGGCTGATAGGCCCGAGTGCACTCCTCCTGGTGCACCCCTGAGGTCACATGGGACAGAATTCCTTGAGGACACTGATTCCTTCCTGAGGGTTGTGTCCATGATCCCACCCAGGGCTTCCATATGACCCTTCATGGGTGTCCCCTTGGCTGGCGCCTGCTCCCTTCTCTGCTGTAGCCCTTGGCACCCGCCATGCCTGGCTCCCTTGCTTCCCTCCCCCTTCCTCACTGTGCTGGTATAGTCCCTGGTGTTTGTCACTTGTCTGGCTTCTTCCAGAGTTTGTGGCCTTTGACATACTGGATGTGGTTCACCATTTGGAGAGATCTGTGAATCTGTTGTCCCTGCATTGAGGAGAAGGAAATTGAGGCACAGCACAGAATGATGTCCCATCAGCACATGTCACAGCCCTGAGATCACCGAGGGCCTGAAAGAGCGAGTGCAGGAGGGTAGATGGGCTGAGGGAGAGGACTCTATTTCTACACTGTGACTGGAGTTTCTGTCACAGACAGTCCCTGCTCCCAAACAGCTTGAGGCCAAAACAGTAGGTGTGACACATGCTCCCAAGAAGCACCCATGTGGGAATGTCCCTTGGGCTGAGTGGACCCTTCTCAGTTGCAGAGCACATTTCACCTGCTTCCTCCAGCCCCCAAATGATGGTCAGGGAGGCCAGGGACAGAGGCTGTCACAACTGTGACCCCTGTGCGTCCTTCTCTGTCCATGTGGAGCCCCTTCTGCTTCAAGCACTGAGAACACTGAGTGGGAACCCAGGCCGAGATCGCCCTCCGCAAAGCCCTGGGTCCTCTAATGCTCATATCACAATGATGGGGCCTTTCCTTGTACTTGCCACTCAACCCTTTTGTGATCTGTCCCTTCTTCCAGGAGGTTCACAGCCGCATCTCCACCCACATCCCCTTGATGATCCAGTACTACGCCTGCAGCTCTTTGGCCAGTGCCTACAAAATGCCATGCTGCAGCTGCTGCAGGACAAGGAGGGTTGTGTCTGGCTCCTGAAGGAGAGGAGTGACACCAGCGAGAAGAGGAAGTTCCTGAAGGAGCGGCTGGCCTGGTGCAAGCTCGCTACATTTCCTGGTTAACCTGGCTCCCAGGCCTCAAGGGAGGATGCCCTGAGCCTCTCCTGAAGGCCAAGCCAGGGAGATGGAGTCTTTGAGCAGGTTCCCATTAGTTAGTGGCAGAGGGAGATCCCTGCTTTTTAATCCAGTATACGTGGGGACCAAGAGGAGAGCAGTTTGATGGCCAGCCCTAAGAGGACAATCCCAGCACAAGTACAGGCTTCAGACTATAGGGAAGATGTCATCATCCTGAAGAGGACAAGGATGTCTCCATAGGGGTCCTGTCCCCAACCCACCCATTCTGAGCCAGGACATGACCCCCATGGCTTAGCCCCCAGAAAGGTCCATTTCCTCTGCAACAAGACTTGTAGCAGTGGCCTGGGCTTTGCAGAACCTAGGCTTCCTCTGAGCAAATGTGTGACCATTGTGTTTGGAGGGAGGCCAAGGACAGTAGCAGGAGGAACAGGTGGCAGTGAGTGTTGATGCTAAGCTGTCTGTTGGGCTGGGGAGATAGCTTAGTAGACTAAGCACTTGTCTGGTAAGCTCAAGGGCCTGGGTTCAATGCCCGGTTCCAACCAAAAACAAAACAAAACAAACAAAAAATCCTTCTAAGCTGTCAGTTGGTGGGTTGGTAAAGGACGTGATTATAGCAGGCTCCTTCTCTCTCCTGGGCTTCAGGGTACAGGATCTGCTCAAAACTATGCCCACACTTGGTTGTACAGCTGGCACCAAGCCTGCTAGTTTCCAGAGGGGAAGAGCCAAGGGAAGACACTGAGTACGGAGCTCAGCTAGGGACTGCGGCCAGATAGCAGGCGACATGTGGACCATTTCCTCCCCACAGGACTGTACTGTCCAGTCCCAGGGTTCTGTGCGGCCAAGACAGGTAACCCCAGCTGTGTGCTTGTGTTCCACCCTTCCCAAGCCTGCTTCTAGGTCCTCCCTGCACCAGGCTCTCCCTCCCATCAGACCTGTCAGATGGCAGGATGGGGGACAGATTCCTACAGAGCACTGCAGGGAGCAGCTGACATTGGAAATTGGTTGCACATGGGGAAGGTGAGGCTGGTGTGGGAATGAAGAGTGCCTAGAGCAGGCAAGCTAGTTCAGTCCTAAAATACACTGCCTAAGACAATTCTAGTCATTAGCCACTATGCAAACCTACGATGGAATTTGAACTGTTTTACCAAATGTATAAATAAATTCCTATTTGTTGTTCATTCAGTTCCTTTCTTCCCATAAGGAGAGAGAAGGCTCCTCCTGACCTCAACTTTCATCTCTGTATTTCTGAATCCTCTTGCCTGTTTTCCTTGGAATTATGTAGAGCTGCTCAGGATGCAGCAATTGGCAAGTGGACAAGGACTCAGGTGATGGACACCGAGTAAGGGCCTGCTTCTCGTGTGCAAACAACAGGTGAGAAGCAAGTTGGTTAGCACCAAAATTCAGCAATGGATTGCATTAGAATTGGCAAGTAGGAGTTGCAAAACTTGAGCATGGGAGACCTTTTTCCTAAAATATAGTTAAAAAAAGAAAAGAAAAACTGGTATATACAAACTGGATGTAAAAGCGTAAGCATGGAACAAATAAGATCTTTTTAAGAACCAAAGATGTATGTCTATGTAGAAGTGTATTTTCTATGATTGATTCCTGTATTTTCTTTTCTCAAGGTTAGAAGGCATTTTCAAACTGTAAGGACTTATCTCAGAGGAATATTTTAAGATCAATCCCTGAGCATGCAAAGGAGAGAGGAACCAAAGTTCTAGTAATTCATTTTAAACTCCAGCTTTGCTCAATCAAATCAGAAAGGAATGGTAGCAGACAAAAAAAGAAAATTCTTTGGAGTTGTGTGCTCATGGGATGCAGGCGTGGTGCAGAGAAGGCCCCACACTCTCATCCTAGGGAGATTCACCTCTGATTTCCATGCTGCCCACATATCTGGGCATGATGTCCAGCTCTGTCCACTGGCACAGGACACAGGCAAAGTCCCTGTCATCACTATGCACATTTCTGACTCCAAAAGTCTAAAGGACAGAAACAGCTCCTGCACACCCTCGGCAGTGGAGCATTCAGGGGCCAAAGAGGGAGGTGCAACAGGTACGCCCCCTGGGGCATCAGTCTGCCGCCAGCGTCAGGCACACCTGCAGACGTGCTGTCCACCGAGGCTGCTGTGGACTGAGCGTGGATGCTGAAGCCTATCCCAGGCACGACCTCGAGAACCTTATGTATCTTTTTCCTACCAGGGAGGTGACACACACATGTGGCTGTGCAATACAGTATACCATGCAATGTGAATGAATGGAGACAACAAAACAAGAGGAAAACAGGACAAAAGTAAGAAGCAGCCGTGAAGGGCCCAAAAGCAGTCATAGGCCTATTCTGCCTATTTGGCTGAATCACAAATTTCTCTGGCAGGGCTGGGGAGATGGCTCAGTGGAATAAGTGCCTCCCTGGCAAGTGCAAGGACATGAGTTCAATCCCCGTTTCCACCAAAAAAAAAAAAAAAAAAAAAAAAAAGACAAATTTCTCTGGACTTTACAGTGAATGATGAAAAAGTAAAGAGCTGTACAGATGTCGCCATGTGTGTAAGACGAAAACAGCCTGTGTGCTGAGATGAAGTCATCTGCAGTAGAGCCTTCAACAGCTCAGGGGTTGGGACATCCATCTCCTATGTGCACTCTGTTGAAAATCTGAGTATAGCATTTGACCTCTTGAACATACAAGTACTACTGACATGGTGCTGAGCAGAATCTTCATCAACAACAGAGGTGATTGTGATTAAGGCTTACGTGATAGGTTTCATGTATTGTCCATGGTAGGAAACGTGAAAATCACCAGAAACCTCATCTTACTGCAGTGCACAGGTCACTGGAGCAGAAAAGCTGCACAGACACGGATGATGGAGAGCAACACAGCATTGTAGTAAGTGTGAGTCTAATCGCCAGCTTTCCTGCTGCTGGTGGAAAGCACTTGATGCCCACAACTTAAAGAGAAAAGGTCTATTTCAGCTTAAGGTTTCAGAGGTTTCCATCCTAGACTAACTGTGTCGGAGTCAGAAATATCCTGGCAGGAGGAGGAGGCAGAGGAAATCTGCTCAGTGGTGTCCAGGAAGCAGAGGGCAGAGGCAGAGCACATGAGGAAGGGGCCTGGGACCAGAGATAGTCCCCAGGGCTGTCACCACCATCATCCCGCCCCCACAGGACCTTTTCCTAGTAGACCCCTTCTCCTACAAATTCAGCTTACTCAGCTCTGCCAGGCAGGGGACAGTGGCCTTTCTGTCCTCCAGCAGCAACAAACAGAGACTTCTACCATACCAATATGAATTCTGTTCTTCTCATGGTATTTCACCTTGGATAGGACTGTTGAGATCACCACGTCATGTACCCCTCAATTTCACTGATTATTTGAGGCTTGGGGGACAGTACCCTCTGAGAACCCCTCTTATTTTAGCAAGAAAACCATGCCACACACACCCATTCACTGTCACTCTCAACCAACACTCCCACACACCCTGGATATCCTCTCTGAAGGGACACCTTCCCTGTGGACAGTGTGCACGGTGGCATTTGCTGGGCATAGGAGTTACAGTGCACCTGAAGTGTGGGTGGTCCTCAAAGAAGGCCCTCTCCCTCTGCAGGGCCTCGGCCAGGCTCAGGCGCTCCTGGATGTCCTGTTGTCCACGGCACTTGACGATCATGTAACCTTTCTTCAGGTGGCACGCCACATTCTGCACCACATCCATCACCTTGTCTTTGGTGCCTCTGTCCACCAGGTCAGGCTTTGTCAGGATTCCTGGGGCAGAGGCTTCTCATCAGAGGACACCAGGGGTGGAGGGGAAGGGTGGCTCCTGCTCCAGCCCCAGGTCCCAGGACTTGGGCCTGCCCTAGCCTGAGGGGAGACAGAGCCCTTGGCTGGAAGTCTTGTGGAGCAGATACAGGAGGAAGGGGTGCTCCCTGCACTGGAGACTCCTGTCCAACTCATTCCTCTGCTCTTGGAACATAGGCATAAGCCTATGTCCTCTGTAGACATGGACGCTGTTTCATTTTCCCTTGGTTCCCATGACTAAGATGCCCCTTCTGCCCCCACACTGCCCTACCCATGACCTGGTCCTTCTGCGGCACAAATTTGGGTATCCAGGCCAACTGTGGCCCTCCAGAGCCAAGCAGAGCTCATGACCTGGCACCTCAGTGGGCACCTGAGCTGCTCCTCCCCCCAGAGGCAGGTGCCCTCCCTTGATGCCTGCAGATCCTGGGCCCTGGGTCTAGCCCTAACTCTCCAGCTATGGTCCTGTCTCCTTTGGGATCCATCTCCTGCGCCATGCTCAGGGCCTCTGTGGTGGCGATGTCCACATTGCTGGGGACCACCACCAAGTTGATGGTCGAATCCCTTGCGATGTACTTCCTGATGAGCTGCTTGGTTTATGAGAAATGACAGTGTCAGCCTCCTGAGCAGAAAGGGTGCGGTCACACCTCCAACCTCACACTCCCTGAGCCCACAGATCAGTGTGAGTCCTTCCTGGGAAGTGCTGATGGAAAAGTGACCCCACCTGCTCAGCCTGAAGGATGGCACAGTAACTCCTCTGGAGCAGTCACACAGCTAAGGGGCCAGGGATGACAGTGAGGTCTGAGCTGCTCAAGTGTCCCATGAACCCTCAGATCTGCTGGTCTCAGGGACAGCTCGATGCCACAAGCACTGCCTGGCTGCTTCCCTGAACTTGTATCTGTGAACTGAGGTTCACCTGCCTGACTCTCGTGCACACCCGTGCCCTCTCTCCCGGCACGAGCCTCTCCATCACACAGCAGTGTGGATGCTCACTGCCCTTTACAGGTCCACTTTCATGAGCCACTGCATAAAGCACAACATCCATCAAATCTGTCTCCAGCTGCTCCTGTTGGCTTCACTTGGGAGCTGATGAGCACAGGGCTCTTCAATGCCACCCCACTCAACCCCACATACCCCTCTCCAACACAGCCCTGAGCTGGCTCTGCCCTCTGGCAGCACCTCCTGCACTCTATGGAGGTCTGAAGGACATCTGAGTTCTCACCTGGTGACCAATGTCAGGGGGCTGACTGCCCACAGGAACCCGGGTGATCCCAGGAAGGTCGATGAGAGTGAGATCCGGGACGCTGGGGGAGCTGATCTCCAGACTAATGAGCTCATCCTTGATCCCCAGCCCATCCCCAGCGATGATGTTCTGTGCTGTGGGAGAGGAAAAGGAAAAGCCCAGTCCTGAGAAGGTGAGTGCCCCTACCCTCGCGGGGCCCAGGACAGCAGCTGCAGTGCTGCACGAGCCAGCTTCTGAGTTCAGACCTGCAAGGCTCCTCACAGCAGAACTCCACACTGCCCAAGCTGTGCCAGCTCCCACGGAGAGGACTGTGCGTGCTGTCCTCAGGAACCCCAGCCTTCAGTACCTCCCAGCTGAGCCCAGACTGCCCAGGGATCCCAGGTCCCTCCTTCTGTGCAGGGTTGTAGTCACAGGAGGAGATGAGTGAACACACCCAAGATCCCACACATTGCAGCACCAGCTTATCAGGGGAGGGTTCAGCTGCAGCCGGTGGAGCCGCTGCTGTGGGCAGCCTAGTACCCTTTGCCCAAGGCTCCTTCCCTATTGGCAAAAGGTTGGTTGGGCACCTTGAATAGAGACAGAATGAGACAGCAAAGGCAGATGTGGGAAAGTCTGTAACCACCCACATTTCTGTGCCAGGGAACTGAGATTGGAGCGCAGGGTCCAGCCTCATGTGAAAATGTCCTGTGCAAGGTCCAGAGGGTGGCCGGACACACTGACCTGCCCTCTGTCAGGGCCAAGGGCCTGACCTCCCAGCCACAGTGTGGCCTTGCGAACTGCCTCGTGAGGGCCCCTGGACAGAGGTCACCCTCAGCACACACAGAAGCAGGAGATGTGGTATCTCGCAGGGGTCCTCAACCCACCTGTGCTGTGAGCCCTGGGGACATGTGTGTGTCTGCACCATGCTGCCTACCCTCGAGGATGCCATCATTCCTGCACCTTCACTGGCCTGCACCTGACCTGGCCTTTGTCCTAACTATAAATAGCATATTTCTGCAGTAGAAGTGTGCTCAGCATCCAGTGTATGTCCCCAGAAATATGTTTTTCTTTCTTTCTTTTTTTTTTTTTTTCTGAACCAGGGATTGAACTCAGACCTTTGCACTTGCCAGGGCAGTACTTATTATACTGACTGAGTCATCTCCTAGCCGCTAAAGATGTGGTAGGTATTAATTTGGTACCTTTTTTTTTTTTTTTTTTTTTTTTTTTTTTTTTTTTTTTTTTGGTGGCACCAAGGATTGAGCTCAGGACCTTGTGCTTGCCAGGTAAGCACTTATTCCACTAAGCTATCTCCCCAGCATGTTCGCGAGTGAGATTCTGTGGGCCCTGAAGCTGCTTGTGCCAGCCTTCTCTGCTCTTGCTGCTCAGGACACCCCCTGCCCTCTTCACCCAATAGCCCTGGAGCTTCCTGGAGGGTGATCATGATGCCACCCATGGCACAGCTATGTGACCAATGCCTTCCCAGACTATCACCTAGCACAGCCTGCACAGAGCGAACACCGGCATCGGGTGCCTTGAACCACGGGAAATGCACCTGCGAGCCACGGGGCTGTCCACCAGCTTGTTATTCAGCTGGATCTGACCAATATAGTTAAATTGGGTCTTGTGCCACCTGAAGACAAACTAATTCCTATTCAGACTAAAGAAAATTTTGTGTCTTTATTGAACTCTAATAGTGATGCCACCTTCCAGAAATAAAGGCTCCCTTGCTGATTGTGAGGGTTGGAGGGTGCCCCATTCCCTGTCCCCAGACAATGACACTTAGCCACGTGACATGACAGGGGATAACACGGAGACTCATGGGGAGTCTTGATTCCCTTGCAGCGTTGCTCTGTCATCTAAAGCGAGAGCAGGACTTCTCTCCACCTGCACTGTACACGACTGTGCTTGGACCAGGGGACTCTTCCCCATCTGGTGCTTGGTACTATGCAGCCGCACACACCCTCTTGGGGACAAGGGCCACAGGCTCCAGTGGAGTGTGGGGGACAGGTCAACAGGGAGACCCCTGTTGAGGCAGCTGGACCCAGCCCCTTTGTCTACACATGGGTCCTCTTGCCTCTAGTCTGTGATCTCTGAAGCAAAGTTAACAGCCTCTTGAATGAGAATAGCAGAGCCCTGTGTTTAGAGACAAGCTCAAAGTTGAAGATTCACATCATTCTCAGATTATTCCTTCATTGTCCCACAGTCACTTCCTCATGCCACATTCTGTACCCCTGCCTGGTGTTTGAGGCAGGTAAGGGAAGGAAGGAGCAATGTCACAGAGGCCTGGAGAACACAGGATCGGGTAAGACTCGATAGTGGGGACCAACCCGGGGCCCGCGCTGCATGGGTAGCCCAGGCATCCTGCAGACGATGAGGCACACAGGGCACTTACCTTTGCGGATTTCCTCTTCCACCTGGGAAGGGTCCAGGATGTCTTCCTCAAGGCCCAAGTAGCTGACCTTGCCTCTCCACTCCTCATCCTGCCTCAGCTTCTTCAGCTTCAGCACCAGCGGGCACCTGGTGACAATGCCTAGGGACCACACCCACGTCAGTCTTCTCAGGGCTCAGGGCCCACATTTGGGGCCTCAGACCACCAGTGCTGACACTTGCACAGTGCCAGGATGTGAGGTAGAAACACAGACCTCTCTGGATTCGCACAGCTGCACTGAGACCTCATGTCAGGTGACCTCAGGGCTCTGCGTTTTAACCATGCACCCAAGGGACTTTCCCCTTCATGGGTAAAAGGCATCTCTCAAGTGAGACTTCCTGCTTCCTCCCACTGTCCTATAGCCAGTACAGGGGACAGATGCAATGGGAACGCTGGCAGCACCTGCACTGGACCTCCAGGTTCCTGAAAATGTTTCACTTACCACTCAGCCGAGCAGGCCCTATGATCCCTCCTGCTAACCTTTCCCAGATGCACTTGCCTCTCATGTATTCTGTGTCCTGAGCTCTGATTTTCTCCCAGGCCCTGACCTCCTCCCTTGAGCCTTAACTTGCCCTGCAGCCTTGTACCTCAGAGAGCACTACTGTGCACAGCGCCAGTCTGTACTCTCCCAGGGAGGGTCTCAGGAGAGTCACCCAGTAAGACCTCTTGAGTGTCACCCACAGGTACATAGCACTGCTAGTGCCCCATCTTTTTATTCAGAACTTCCACACTACAGGTTCCCAGAGACACTAAACTGACTGCACATTCTGCCCAAATGTATATGCAGAAGCCCTCCATGAAAGGTGCCTGTGTGGGAGATAGGGCTTTGAGGGAGGCCTCGTGTTAAAGGAGGAAGCAGGGATAGCAATGGTGGAGTCCCTAACACTGTGTCAGGTGCTCTGTGAGAGGTGGTAGAGACACCTACACAGTGGAAGGGCCAGCCAGGTACAGGCCTATGAGGGGCCGGCTGCCTGTAATCCATAGAGACAGACCACAAGCTTGATCTTGCACTTGCAGAGCCAGAGCTGTGGGAGGTCTGCCTCTGGCTTCTCCAAGCCCTCCCCAAGCTAGGCGGCTCAGCCTGACTGAAGAGGACTCAGACTCACAGCTGCCCCTGGGGAGGTCGATTCCTGACAGAGCCTCCAGCACAGAGCTCTTGCTTGAGCTCTGGTCCCCGATGACAGCAATGGCGGGAAGGGTCAGGTCCTGCTCCACGCCCAGGGCTCGCAGAGAATCAATGAGGTCGATGCAGGGCCGCACCCTCTCCTCATACTGCACACAGAGGTTGTTCTCAGACACCTGGTGGAGGGCAAATGCAGAGTCTCCTCTGTGCTGCCTGTCATGCACACTGAAGGGAGCCGACTTCAAGGGGAGCAAGCAAGGGGCTACGAGAGTCCCAGAGGTGGATCAAAAGATGCTGCTTAAACTGAATAAACAATAATACACATAAAGTCCTCAACTGAGAAAACTGTGACACCGAAGCTCTGAGAAATTAAATGAATGCCAACCTTCAAATGATTCAAGCTACAGAAATCCACATCACAAGGTATTACTGCATATCAGTTAGAAAAAGAAAATACTAAGAGTTTTCAGAAAATGGCATATACCATGCAGAGGAATGAAGGCAAGCTGGACAGCAGACTTCTAATGAGAGATAATATTGGCATGAAGACAGGGAGGCAATAATCCCCCTCCCAGAAAAATTTTGGATGTGTTTACTTCTGAATTATGACCCTCAATATTTTTAAATACCTGGATGATAACAGAATTTTGTACCCAATAAAAAAATGTTTTTGCCATAGCACAGGACTGGAGCATATCTACCTGAGAGGACTGGAAGTGACCCCAGGCTGTTGGGTGGCTGGTGTCTCTCCATGTCTGGATGATGGCTATGGCTTGTGCACAATGAAATTACGATTACCATTATCATTCTTTGTCCATTTTTGTCTCTCTTGAGACAAGGTCTCACTCCGCAGTTCAGGCTGGCCTTCAGCTTACATTGTGGCCCAGGCTGGTCTCTAATTCACAAATATCCTCCTGCCTCAGCTTCCCAAATTCTGGGAGGACAGGAGTGCACCACTGTGCCCAGTGTGATTATTGTATTTTAAACAGTATTTTGCATTGCTACTTCTTTCACAAAAAAGAAGACAGAAAAGATTGTACATAATGGGTAGGCATCAGGCTTTGTGCTATGCACTTTGTGGTTCCTCCCCCAGCTTAGTAGCAGGCTGGGTCAGTTATGAGGGTAGTTAGAGCCCATTTTGTAGATGAGTACACTGAGATTTGGAAGTGTAAGCAATGCGGCTGAGAAGTACTGTCCTGTGTGGACCTCAACAGCAATGAGTTGCTTGTTCTTCACCTCTTTCCTGTGTCTCTCAAGATTAAACAGTTAAGAAATAATGCAAAATAAAGACTTTTTGAGCATGCAAAACCTGAAGTGCTTTATCACCCACACAGTGCAGGGAACCACACTGACTGAAAATTGGCACCTGGGGCCAAGGAGATGGCTCAGTGGAATAAGTGCTTCCCTGGCAAGGGCCTGAGTTCCATCCCCATTCCACCAAAGAAAAAAGAAAATCGGCACCTGGAGGGTGGAATTGACACTGCTGTAACTGCTATAGATTTTCTAATCTTGTAAATGTCCTTAAAATGTAATTCACTTATTGGACAAAATCAATAGCTATAGGATGCAGGGTTTCTGGCATTTCCCTATCCTGAAGGAAAAGAATCTGGATGAGGGTCTCAGTTATTCTTCTCTCATTTCTGGGACAAATACCCGACACCAAAAAGAAGGAAGGAAAGTTTATTTAGCTCGGAGTTACTGGAGGGTTCAGTCCATACTTAGCTGGCTCCATGGCAGAGTGGCACATCACAGAGAGCCACCTTTCCTGGCAGTGGCCAAGAAAGCAAAGACAGGAGTAGCAGCAACAATGGCTCCAGAGAGGAAGTGTGTCTCTCCATCTCTCTTATGTTACATTCAGGCTGTCTGCCCCAGGCTGGATGTAGTACCCGCACCCATAATCCCAGCAGTATTCAGACCCATAATCCCAACCTTGGATCATTAATTAAACACAAACTGTAGAACTGCACTCAATGACTAGATAAGGCTTTGGGAGGGCAAATACACACAAACCCAAACTATGACATAAACCACAGTAGTAGCAGAAAATGTAAGTATAGGATTGGCAGATTCTGATGGTACACACAATGATATTTAATGAGGAAAAGACAAAGATATTAATGATGTACCAAATAGATGCTGAAGTTGCTAACATGGCAACAAGGGAGAAAGCACCCCTAAAGTACACAGGTTTAACCAAAAGAAGATGGAAAATCAAGAAAGGATAAAGAAAAAAACAAATGCTTCAAAGGGAAAAGAAACCCCAACATGGTAATCTCCAGCCTAACAAGTCCTATTCCTGAGGGCTTGACCTCCTCATGCACTGCTGGTGCATGCATGACTGTCCCATCAAGTGGCTTTCATTAATTTCACTACTGATCACAGTAAGAAAAACCTTAAGATCTGTGTACCATCAGCTGTACAAGATGCCAGGTGGGTAAGCCATCCATGTACCAGCAGGCTTCGAGCTGGTGTGAGAGAGATGGCCCTGCCAGGCATGGTGGCACAGGCCTGTAATCCCAGCACTCGGGAGGCTGAGGCAGGAGGATTGTTGTGAGTTTGAGACCAGCCTGGGCTACAAAGTGAGCTCAAGGCCAGCCTGAACTGCATAGTGAGAACTTGTCTCAAAAAGACAAAAAAAAAAAAAAAAAAAAAAAAAAAGGAATTATGGCCCCAACATGGATGCAGTAATTAGAAAAGATCTGAGCACCACTGGGCAGCAGTGGGCCCAGTGTCCTGCCTCCCTGTGGGCCCCGCCACCATTTCCAGTGTTCTGCCAGGGACAAGCTTGCTCTGACACACAATGCACCAGAGTGCTAGAGTCCTGCCTTGCTCCCCAGAGCCCAGGGCCTGTGCCTGCGGGACCCTCTTAGAGCACAGTCAGGAGAATCCCAAGGTGAGGATGCTGAGGAGCTAAGCACTTGCTGTTCTAAGAGCCCGCAGGATGCTCCTATGCTGCTAGCTTGGGCCCAACTTTGGGAACTGTGTCCATCTCCCTATGGGGGAGCACCAAGGTGACCGTTCCCTCGACAGGAAAGGGCCATGTCCTCAGCATGTGGTTTGAATGGACACTCAGGCTAGGCCTGAAATGTCCTCAAGGCACACATCCTAAACGCTTGGTCCTCAGCCCGGAACCACTGGGAGACAGCAGGAACCTGAAGAGGTGGCCCTGGGGATGGGGAGGAATTGGGTCACTGAGACAGAAGGATCAAGTAGATAAAGGAACCCAGGCCTTCCCTTTTCTTGTTTTTTCTTTCCCAGACATGAGGTGTTCACTTTGCTCTGAGACCCCCTCCCTCATGCCCTGCCAACTGTTTCCAAAGCAGCTAAGAAAATTGCAAGTGGGCTGAAACCTCTGACACTGTATGAGAAGCAAACATTTCCTCTTTATAACTTCTTAGCTAAGGATTTTTGTTATAGTAACAGAAATCTAAGAGGAGTCTGTGAGTTCATCCTGCCTCATAGCCTGAGGATCATAGGTGAGTAAGGGAGACACTGGTGGGGAAAGAAGGACTTGAAATGAGAGCCTTATGGCTCTGGAGAGACGGGCAGCTGTTTCTACTGTTCTGTGATGTTCCACAATGCTGTGCATTAGAAAGCCTGCTGAACATCACCTATCAAGTGAGCCAACATGAAACAGGATGATGGTCTTGGGCTGAAAACATTCGATTATAATAAACAGAACATTCTGAGGGGTTTGATACCACTGCCAACTACATCTCTCAGTAACCACTTGTTCTTTGAGGTCAGTTTAGATATGTGAAAGCAGGCTAAGAAGTGGAGAAACAACTTCTCAGGGCACCAATCAGACATTGCATAGGTTCCCTGGGGAGAAAGTGTCATAACTACACCTCAAGGCTCACAGCTGCACAAGGAGCCCTCAGCTGCACAAGACCTGTACAGCGCTCTCAGATCCCAGGGTCCAGCCAGCTCTATACAAGCTCATTAACATCGCCTCTGCCTTCCCCAAACAGAATCACACAGAGTCCCCAGCACTTTGTCCTAAGCAGAGTGACAAGTGGCCCAGATCTGCATCCTGCCACAGGAAGGACTAGGAAGCGCTATCTCAGGGAAAGAGCTCCTCACCCTACTTCCGGCCCTTCACCCACCACACAGAACTCCTGCCTCCCTCAATGGAGACACAGATCCTGTCCACATGGAGTGTGACATTAATATAATAACTTACCTGGGCCTGAGCCTTCTCTGGCATATTAGCATCTCCACTGAGCAGGAGAGGGTCTGATGGAGAAGATAAATCTTTTTGAGCTTTCTCCATGGAAAATCCTATCTTCTTCCCACTTCCATTGTACTTGGTGCTTCAAGAAAGATGGCACATCTTTCTTGAAGCACACAACCCTTCAGCAGCCCCATTTCATACCCCAACCTGGACAAGTGTCCAGGCCATCATGGCTCCTCCTTGCTTTATCTTGAAAGGGATGGCTAGGTGCACTGCTTCTGGGAGGGGCCAAGAGGTGAAAGAGAGACAATTACAAGGGGAATCCGTGGATTTGGCCCTTTTGGGAATTTGTCCAAAAATTCCTCCCACTCTACTGGCCAACAGGAAGGCCTCCCCTTCTTCCAGCTCTCTGCAGGGGAAGGGTCTGCCCGGGGTCTACTGAGCCTTGGTGGCCTATATGCACCGTGATGTGGCCTCCAGGGTTCGAAGGCCAAACCCATAGGTTCCATGGGAGCAGGCTAAATAGGACATGGAGAGTCCACTGTCTTCTGCAGTTTGTTTCATGCAGTGAGACATGGGTAATATTTGAGATCTGGAATGACCACCTAAGCTCTTGTTCAAGAAGTCATTGCAGCTGGTGATTTTGCTATGATGAAGGCACCATTCTGAAAGTAGCAGCAGCTAGACAACTGCTGAGTCCTCAGAAGAGAAAGATGACAACTTCACACTTTCTAAGGATTCCTCAGACTGACCAGGGAAGGGGATAGGCCTGGTTGGGTACTTTAACACCAGTGACCCTGCTTCCTAGGATTTTTTTTTTTTTTTTTTTGAGGAACAGGGGATTGAACTCAGGCCCTTGCACTTGCCAGGGAAGCATTTATTCCACTGAGCGATCTCCCTGGCCCAAGATGTGGATTTATTGTATTGTATTATACTTATTTTATTTTATTTTATTTTATTTTATTTTATTTTATTTTATTTTTTGCTTCCTAGGAAGTGTCCATTCCCTGAGGATCAGCTCATTCCAAGATCCCATGAGGCAGCTCATGGTCCCACAGGTGGGGAAGGTTTCAGCAGCATCCAGGCTCCTTCCGCTGCCCCTCATGCCTCAGTCACCCCAGGAACTGGATGGAGCCTGAAGAAAGAATCCTCCCACCCACTGGTGGTGATATAGGGAAGTAAAACTCCTGACCTGACCTAGATGAGTTCGTGTTCTCTAAAAACTGAAGAATGAATTTTAGGAACAAACAGAGGTTGAGGGTAAAACTTTATTGGAAAGAAAAGCTTCTGTCAGAGAGGGACAGAAGGGGGATCCGAGTGGGTTGCCCAGCAAGCTGTTTTTTCCAGGGACTTTCATAGTGTAAAACCATGCAGGGCTAAGGTAAAAAAGAAGGGGACTCATTTAGGTGGATGTGGGGTTGGGACAAAACTATAGTCAACCAATGGGATTACAAGCACCACTGCTCAGGTAAAATTGATTAGGACCAGGACCAAATGGGGAAGCAAGTCAAGTAGTAAGCATGCATGAATAGGGGACAGGGTCTCTTTCCGTTGGGGGTTGGGTTAGTGACTCACTTGGTCTTTCCAGGTGATTGATAACTATTTAGGATATCAATCCCAGGTGCTATGCTTTTAGCATTTGTTTGGATTTTAGGTCTGGTTCACAGCAGGAGCAACCTTCCCTCTACTAATTGTCTTTGTCTTCTGTGCTATCTCCTTCTAGAGCCTGGCCTGACTGTCTATAATATTTTTAGCTAACTCACCTGCCTACAACACTAGTCTCCAGGTCACCAGGTCTCCAGGTTGTCCCTTCCATGTCCAGGCATGGAGGAATGTCGGCAGTGTATTTCTGCTGTGCCTTTCCCAGCCAGCCCTTCCTAAGAACCCCTCTGGCCTGGGAGTGCCCTCCTCTCAGTCTACCAAGGACATGGACATCATAGGATCAGCAGGAACACAGCTGGGGTGTGGCTTCTGGGCCTCAACTGCAGCAGCAGATAGAAGCACCCTTGGTGCCTAGACCAGAGTCTCTGTGGACCTCTAGGCCCTGAAACCATTTCTCCTGTGTCAGGAGGGTCAGTCTGGAGCTGCTCCTTCCATGCTCCACCCCAACCCTTGTCAGCATGCATGTGTGTGGTGGGACAGAACTGGAATGGTCTGTACCCACCAGGAGTCGCTGGGTATCCCTGTCCCTCTCAGATACTAGTACCCAGAGGCACTTGCATCCCACCCTGGGTGCTGTCCCAGGATGAACCCTCAGTTCCTATGGTCCCTGTTCTGTGCATGCGGGGGACCCCAGTGGGAAACACTCACCAGTCCTAGCACAGCTCACAGAGAAAGTTGGGCTCAGCTTTAAGCAGTGCAGGCCAAGCCTGGCCCAGAGTGAAAGACAGGCCCATTGCCCCACCTACATCGCTTGAGGCCAGAGTGAGAGGGGCTAAGAACAGAATTGAAACTAATGGGGCTCCAGGTGCACCTTGCTAGGGGGGCTTTGTTAGGTAAGGACTTATTCCAGGGAGCTATCTCCTTGGCCTGTTAATGTGGTTCCCATTCTGCACAAACCAGTGCAAGGGAGGTCAAGGCCCTTGGAGAGCTACCAGGAGCCCCTGCCAAGTGCTCTGGGGCACTCAACTGCCAGTGAGGAGCCAAGTGACACCTGTCCAGGCCTGGGAGCTCAGGGGCTGAGGCTTTGAGCAGGAGGACAGGGCCACAGCTCTGCAGCCCAAGGTCCGGCCCCACAGCTCTTGATGGGCCAGGACAGGCTGCTTCAGACCACAGGACAGGATCCAGAAAGTCCTGGGTCACAGGAGTCACAGCCTCCACCAGGCCACAGGGGGCAGACATGGAGGATATGGGGGTGGGAGAGGGAGAGGGGCTTGAGGCTGGAGTGGGCCCTGGGGGTTGGGAGTAAGAGTATGTCTCTGGGTTGGAAGCTGAGGGAGGCATGTTTTTCAGGCCACGAGTTTGGCCTGACTCATTTCCTGGCTCCCCCAACCTCCTGTTGTCTTTAGTCAACCAGGTTTCAGTTTTGATTCTCCTCCCAAGATCTCAGAAAAGAAACTCAGCCTTTCTGCTGGGAACCAGGGGAAGATTTCATCCCTAGGGGGGATCTAGGGAGATCAGGAGCAGAGGGGCCTGATGGAGCCCAGTAGTCCCTGTGAGGTCTCAGGCTGAGCCACAGCGGGAGCAGGACTGGGTGTGCAGAGCAGACCCGGGGTCTGAACACATGCAGAGCAGCAGGACCCTTCCTGGGGAGGGAAGCTCCAGACTCCAGTCAGCTCAGCCCCATGTCCCCTCTTTGTCCCCCTGGGCTGCGAGTGGCTCTGCACTCCAGTGATCTGTCCTTCCACCTCAGTAAGCTGACCTAGCCTGCCAGCAAGGGGAGTGTCTGCATCTGCTTCACCCACCAGCCCTCTAGGTTCCCTCCAGATCCATTTCCCACTGCCCTTTAGAAGGGCCCAGGTGCTGCTTGTTGCTTCTGTGTGATCAAGGTCTTCACGAGGACCTTACCGGTCCTCTGTCCTGGGCCCAGCAGAGCCCGAGCCCTGTGTGAGAGTCAGGAGCTAAGAGTCTGTTAAATTGGCCCAGCTTGGGGAGCAGGGATGATGGGCTGGGGCTCAGGTCCTGGGCCGGTTCCTGGCACATTCCAACATTAGTATTTTTATATCTGATGGAGGTGGGGAGGCCTCTCCATGATCAGGGTTCTGGGGGGCCAGGTTCCAGGGGCTTCACACTGGGAAACAGCACTGAATTGTAAAGATAGCCCCACGATGGGAAGGGTCTGCCCAGGGAACACTGCCCTTGCTCCTTCCATTTATCTCTCCTTGCCTCATTTTACAACCCTGAGCACCCTGACAGTTCCCTGCTGGGTAATGGGATGTGGGGAGGAGCAGCCAGCCACCCAGGGACCAGCACTCAGCCACAGGACAGGGTGGCCCTCTGGGCCCAGTGGAGGGGCCCTGGGATCCAGAGAGGCCACAGAGCAGGATGTTCTGCAGAAGACAGGAGGGGAGGAATTAGGGAGGAGGTGACGGTCACTTCTGTTATGGTTTGTGTCTAGTTCTCCCCTAAAGCCTTATGTTATGGGGCAGATGTGGCTGGAGGAGCAAGGAATGGCTTGAGGGGCAGGGCCAGAAGACCAGGGCAGGGCCCAAGGAGTGGGACCAGAGACATGTGAACTGTTACACTGACCAGCCTGCACTTTCTGAGAGGTGTGGAGAGGGTCATCCTGGATATGGCCATGCCCCATCCTCTCCTCCAGTGTCTTGAAACCTCCAGTAATGGTGAGCTAAATAAACCTTTCCTTCCCTCATTGTGAGTGTCAGGGATTTGCCTCAGCAATGAGAGAAGAGTAACTGATATATTATCCTTACATCCTGATAAGGAGGAGAGGGGATGGAATGTGCTGCATACTCCTAGTTCTATGATCCTCTGGTCAGAAGTGAGGTCAGTTGGCCTGCAGCAAACCAGCTTCTGCCAGAGCTGGGAGCCTCTGGCCCCACGTGCTTCTGGGTACTTGGCCTGAGCCTGGAGGTGCTCAGGCAGCTGAAATGTGACCCAGCCACGTCTAGGCAGCATTTCCAGGGCTTGAGTAGTGAACCAAAGTCACAGGGTAGCCATTGTCCTCCATTTTCACTCTTCTAATGAGGCACATTTCCTGTCACCTGTCACCACAGATGCCTGGAAGGAAGGATCCAGGCTGAAAATTTCAGAGGAACAGTGCAGATGTGAGCAAAGCTGCCACCTTGCCCTGGGAGGTGGAGCTCTGCACCTGGGGAGGGCGGGGTCCCTATCCTTATTCCAGTCCCCTCAGATGCCAAGTCAGATGGAGATTTCAGTAAGGAGCTATTTCAAATGGAGCCAAGGTACTGAATGCTGGCCCTTCTGTGAAGTTGGTCAGAATTCGATCTAAGAGCCACCCAGCCAGGACTGAGGCCAGTGGGTGGCAGGGAGGACTTACCCTTAATCTAATTTTGGAGTTGGGGCTAAAGTACCTGAAATTTCCTACTGCATATTCAGCTTGGCCCTGATGCCTCCTAGGAACTCCAGCCCTGTCTGCTTGCCTGTGACCAGGAACCATGAGGAGCTGGGGGACCCCCGGGAGAATTACTTTAAGTTCCCCAGAACCCAGAGAGGATACCTTGTGGCTAATCCACTGCCCCAGAATTGAAGAACTCACAGAGAAGCAGGAAACTGAAATGCAGCCAAGCTCCCTATGCTTGGTGGATAGGAAGTCAAGGACTGAGGTTGGGCTTTCCATGGGCGAGGGCCTGATGTTAGGAATGTATTCTCCAGAGCTTTGGGACCTTGATTATGTGCAGCATATGTGTATTTCTCCTTCCAGCTAGGGACAGAATTACACTGCCTCCCCCAGTTCCTATGCTGATGCACTGAACCCAGTGAACCTGCCTTTGGGGCAGGGTCTGTGGGCTGTGGAGCCCTCAGGGAAATCAGGACAGGCAGGTTCCCATCATGACCAAGGGAACCTGAATGGATCCAGTGTTTCCTACTGTGTGTCTCCTTTTCCCTGCATTGGGAGCAAAGATACCCTGAGATGAACTTTCTACTATCTGTGCCTATGTTGGCCCTGCCTATGCCTAGGTATAAAATTGAGATAACACAGGTGTGGGCGCAGTCAGCTATTTGGTTTGCTTCTGTGGCACTGGTGTGTTTCCTCCTCCTGCTCTTACAATAGCTGTGTGGCATCTGAAGCCCCTGTTCCACTCAGCGTTGCTCTCTTTAGTCTCTTTATCACAGAAGGTCCTAGAAATTACACCTCCCATTTGCTCTGTTCCCCTGTCATTGATTGCTTTACCCTTCATTAAAGCAGTCGATCTGGGTGTTCATAACTCAGTGGGTGGTGACCTCCCTAAGTCCACTCCAGCCTGCGCCCATCACCTGTCAGGGTCCACTGAGGCTCCCTCAGGTCTTTCCCTCAGAAGATGTGACATCTGCCAGGACAGAGCAGGGACTTTCTGAGCACTCAGCCTCCCTTGCACCTGGTGGGACACCGCCACAACAATGCACACCTGCACACGGAACACTGGTCCTGCTCTCCAGGGTCCACTCCGTCTCCCTGAGGAGGGGTGTGGTGTCTCCTAGTGTTGCTGGGAGATAACACAGGTTATCTCCCAGGGCCTGGTCCTTTCCTGGTTTGTCTGACCTGGGAGGGTGGAGGACAGAGTACTGGCTGTGCTCTTAGCTCTCCCCTCCTCCTTCCTTCTCTGTGCTTGAACACCTAGAGGCCAGGTCCACCACTCCTGAGGTGGGAGAGTGAGGCCCACTGCTAACTCTGGTCACTTTCTCTGGAGTCTGGGACACTCTGAAATGGAAGCAGGACTGGAGAAAGTCACCCCAGCCTTGCCAGGGATTGGTGGGGATCACAGCCTGTGCGTCCTGTGGGTGCCAGCTGTCATCTCAGAGTCCTGCTCTGTGACAGCAGGCTGTGCCAGGAGGCTTCCTTAGAAAATGCCAGACACAGATAAGAACAAGGAAGTCAGTGTTATGCTGTGACAGCTCTGACCAATGCGTATAATCTTTTTGTAATGTCAATTTTCTTCAAATTAAAGGGAAAGCAATGTGTTTGAAAAGTAACTTCATTTTTGCCAGAGAGCTGTTCACAGTACTTTTTAGGATCGATTTTAGGAACCTGTCCCTAAATATTTGAGAGAACAGTGCAGACTATGGAGAACAAAAGACTCAGAGAGTTTAGCCTAAAATAAAGGAGAAAGTTTAACAACACATTTTTCACTGTATGCATATTTCTGGGTTAATGGGTGTGATTGGCAGCATGACGTCAGGACGATCGCACTTTAAAAAATATATCTGGCTTTGTATTTCATTGTAAAGAGTAACAGCGTCAGCATGTCATTTATAAATAAGAAGCTGCTTTTACCAAATTACAAAATTTTGCTTTTGGAGAGAGTCTCACTATGTGGTCCAGGCTGGCCAGGAATTTGTGATGACCCTCCCACCTCAGAATCCTCAGGGAATGGTGACAGGGGGGTGCTACCACGCCTGGACAAGTTGGACAAATTGAACAAAATTGTCATGACTTAAATCTACATCATGTTTTGTCGTTTTATTTTATTGAGAAACAAATATCAATGAGAGAGTTTCAAAACTGATTAATAGGACAGTTTCAATAATTAGTA
Source organism: Ctenomys sociabilis (assembly GCA_004027165.1). Taxonomy (NCBI): domain Eukaryota; kingdom Metazoa; phylum Chordata; class Mammalia; order Rodentia; family Ctenomyidae; genus Ctenomys; species Ctenomys sociabilis. Next base: position 48,288 of record PVKA01008227.1, on the reverse strand, counting down.
CATTGTACATTGTTATCTTCTTAGTGGTTATCCATAGTACAAGAAGCAGACAGGATATCCTGTCTAAGCACTATTAGTACAAATTTTTCTTCTCATTGAATTAAGTGAAAGTAGCTGTATATCTCTCCCAACTATTCTGTATATACAAATGCAAAATGATCCGTTGTATCCCCTTCTTTTGTTTAGTCCTGTCAGATATGGGTATTCTATTGACATTTAAATACTATAGGTGCATGGATTCAGCAAAACAATCCAACACAGTCCAGAAGTCCACAATAGAAGTAGGTTATCTGTAGAAGTTGTTGACTTGAGCCTTTCATAGCTCAGCATATTAATATAGCTTTACTTTATATACCTTGTTTTTATACTTTTCTGCTGGATGGTTAAGACCAAGGTAAAGCAAGACCTATATAACAAGAAATGTAACTTTTGTATCTGATAAGGTCAGTCAAGTTCCCTCAGGGTTTATCCTGCAACCCTGTACCACACATGGTAGATCCTTCGCCAGTGTCAGCCATGTGGATGAGTCACGGCTATTGCTTGACCAATTTGCTCTTTGTGAAAGCCTGAGAGAATATTTTCTCTCCATGTGACCCTCATTAGGCACACTATACATCATCGATCACATTCTTCTGTGGCTACAGAATCTCCTTTATCAGAAAATTTGGGAATGTTTTGTCTTTGACCAGTAGTGGGTCTCTTTTGCAGTGCTGGCCAAGGAACCAAAGGTCCTGTGTGTGCCCAGCAAGTGTGTCAGCTCCACCCTGAGCAGGAATGTCGGAATGCTTTAAGCACAGAGCAGAATGCACTCTCACAGATGGGCTTCAGAGCCTGCGCCTGAACTTTCATCAGAAGAGTGGAAGGCAGCACAAGGCAGGTGCAAACTTTTTGCTCATCACAACAGAACCAGGAGCCCAGGAACACAGGCTTGGGAAGGTCACAGCCCACAACTGCAGCCCAGAAGGCTCAGCAGGGTTCCGAGCTCCCTAAGCTTTGCGTGGTGGGAGACCTGATTCCTTGGGAACAGATACATTAGACAGGCAGACAGCCAGCAATACCCAGCATCCCAGCTGCACAGAGGCTCGTTCTAGGCCAGCATGGAGCCACCCTAAGTGAAAACCATTTCTAGCAGTCTAGTTTGAGGAGTCACAATCAGAGTCCTGGGCTCTAAGGATTTCTCAGTCTCCCTTCAGAGGTTCCTCTGGCAACTTGATTCTTGCCTAGGATTAACACTTCACACCACTGAGCACTGGCACTCTTGGGGCTTGGCCCTGAGGAGCCCAGTTGTTCCTGGGGGCAAGCAGAGGTCCTGGCCTTGGCCTCAGGGCAGACCCAGGAGCCCTGCTGAAGCTGAGGCCCAGTCAGCTTGGGGAACACAGGTGGAGGTGCTTCAGTGAGCTCAGGCTCCTTCCTGTCCCTGTGAGGCTGCCGGCTGGAGCAGCGGCTGTGCTCTTCATCAGGAGGCTCCTCCAGCCTGGGGCAGCCTCCCCCTGGCTGCTGCCCAGAGCTGAGGGATGCTGTCTGAAGGTGGATGGTCAGGCCTGTTCTCGCGAACTTGCAAGGATTCACTAAAACAGTGCTGCCTGTGGTCCTGAGCACAGAATCTGCAGGGGCTGCATGTCATTGAGGTTGGGTGTGGTACTGCTCCCTCCTTCCTGTGGGAATCACAAAGGAAATGTCTCCCTGGTCCCAACACCAGAAATAGAGTTCACCTTGGCCCAAATGAGTGTGCCTTGTCCAGAGCCACTTACAAGTACCAAAACATCGTTTTGGATTTTGCAACAAGTTTAAAAACTCATCAATGAAGCACTGTTGTGTGTTATAAGTTGGAGCCAAAAGAAACAATGAGAAGACCCAGTGAATACAGCTTCAGAGGTCTTACTGAGATCAGTCTTTCTCTGAGTGAGCTCAGAGCCACAGAAAGATCTCACATTTATTGTGGGCTAAAGGCAGGCTCAGGAATGTGCATAAATACTTTGTTGAACACAAACTATTCTCTCTATTGACTTCAGCATTTACCTAACTCTAAGTTTACGCAGTGCTAGCCAGTAACATCCCAAGTAAAGGATCAAAGAACAGAGAGGGCGCCAGCAGGAGAAGTTGTTATCTACAGCCTTGAATTCCAGCTTGCCAGAATTTACAAGAGAGACAACAGTTCTCCTTGGCTCTATTTATTGCTCCTTGCTATCTCAGGACATTAGATTTTTGTCTCATATCTGTATTTCTATATTTTGCCACTTTTGTTTTTGTGCTGAAATTTTTCTAAGCATCAGGGTGAGGACGACTCATCCTTGTTGCCCCGCTAGGCAGGATATATGAACAATACAGAGACAGTGTAGACAAATCACTACTACGCTTCCACTAAGTCATGGAGTAAAATGAAAAGGATTAAGGTTTTCAGTGCCATGAGAGATGCCTTATAACAGACCAGTATCAGACAATCCTGACAACTGTTTTGCAAAAGTATTATCAACATGTTGCTGAAGAGACAGGAATCGCAGGGGTAATATTACCATTATGCAATAAATTCGTTTTTACATTTTCCCATGGGAAATGAGTCTGATTCCATGGAACTGGAATTACACAGAACGAAGAGGCATTTCAGTCATATTTTAAAAGAAGTTCATGCTGCAGATTGAGAAGTTGATCTCCTAACATCACAACAGCTTGTTCTAAATCATTTATCTTACTGTTTCACTCTGAATCTGTGTCTTTGTGAAGTCCATAGTTGTTCTGAGTCCTTGAGCCACTGCTGCCCAAAGTGAACAGCTTGTACACCTTGGTTCAGTGCTACTCCTGCTGTAGCAGCTGTGGCTATGACAGCTATTATTCCTAAAATTATGGCTATCATGAGTTCAATCATTCTTTTTGCTCTCTTCTTTAACACCTCCAGCAAATGTTGGAATAGCATCATGCAAGGAGAGTCTTGCCACAGGCATTGTAGTTGTACATGGAAGCCAAATTCTGTTCCTTGCCTTATGAATATAAATGCCATCCCTAGAAAAATTAAGGCTAATGGAAGAATTTAGATATGTATATAAAGAACAATTGTGACATGTGATGGTATAGTCAGAAGGGTTCCAATGACTAGGTCCTACAAGCAATAGGTAAGAGAGGTGAACACATGCTTGTGTAAAATATATTGTGTTTCTCTTAAGTTTTAGATGCAAATTGTAGGAGCATAGATCCCTCCACACCTAAGTTTTCCATTAATATGACTTAATGGGACAACTAACTTCCAAAGATGATGTTGAATTGGTCCTCCAGAAACATGAGGGACATGAGGACATTCCTCCTCCATGCCACATTATTGTATCATTGGCATTTTTAGTGCTAGTATAAATCTCATCACTGCCATTCCATTTCCATCTTATTTCCTTCCCTTCTGCCATCTGGGCAGAGCCATAAGGGCTCCAATCTATGATACTTCCATAGGAAATATTAACCAACACCTGGGCTGCTTCTCTTCTACAGACTTCCCAATGCACACACTCACTGAGATAAGCAACAGTGATATTCTGCCAGGGTGGCAGATCTGGCAATGGAAATGTTCCCTCATTTCCCTTTAAAATTTCTTCCTTGGAAAAGAAAAAGTCCCCTTTTCCCTTCCCTTGTTCCTGGTGTTATTATTTACTATAAATAACCAGACTTGTGTGCTTACATTTAAGCAATGAGCTCCATTCCTAACATGAATAGACTAGCCTTCTGCTCCATTCTCATAGAATAGAATTCTGGTTCCTCCTTTTGCTGGCACTACTGGTCCATGGGCACAACAGAGGCCAGGTAACCAGGAACTTTCATTCACATATATGGGTATAGTAGCATCCATCCCATCAGTAAACGCCTCTATTGAGTGGTGGATTTGAGATGTAAGCCCCAAAACTAAAATTACTTTTAACACCCACCAGAAGTGACAACAAAGCCACCATAGCAAGAAACTAATAGGTTCTGGCCCTAGTATGAATTGCTAAAATCATTATGGTGGTTATCTAGTATGGCTGATACCCTTAAAATAAAAGCCTATCTTCTCAAGACCACCTCCCCCTTCTTCTCCATAGCCCAGGGTATGATTTAGTTCTACCCTTCCTGCCATGTCAGGGAAGACCCCCCAATCAGCTCCCGCAGGTATATCTAAACATCCCCTCCAAACTCCACCCCTAGCAAAAGGCCACAGAAGCCTCAGCCTCCTGTTGTTCCAATTGAGAGAATTCCTTATCTTTCCCAAATTCTGTGTCCTCAAAGAAAATAAAGCCCCTTTCCCTTTTCCTTTTGCCTGTTTCTCTGCTGTGCCAGTTACCTGAAAAAAAAAAAAAAAAAAAAAAAAACCAACTATCAGAAGCAAGTTGGTTACTATTTTTCTATCAAAATATTTACATTTGTTCATTTTCTGCTTTTTTTTTTGTGGTACTGGGAATTGAACTCAGTATTTCTTTTGTCTAATGACCATCTGCTGCAGAAGATCTGTCCAAAAGTTGATTTTTTTTTGGCTGGCTCAGCCGACCCTGAGGGTGGGGCTGGCATGGTATGTGGTGCCGAGGATCAAACTGAAGTCCCTTGCTCCTGTCTATGTTTTGCCTAAGCACGTGCTTTAGACTGCTGAGCTGTCTTGCTGGCCCTGGTAGTTGATTTTTAAAAATGTAATGTAAAAAGAGATTTTTGTACAGTTAATCTAATGTATTCATGTGTATTCCCAAACCATTTTCCCCTTTTTGCTTCATGAGCATTTCCTTCAAGCTTCTATTAGCTCATTTTAAAATTGTCCTGGCAAATTCTCATATTTAAGCCCCTATAGAATGTTAACAGACAAAAGTTACATATTTTTACACAGAAATTTAGAAATCAAAACCATGTACAACATTGGAGTAAGACAATCCTGATGACATTTTAAATGGCAATCCTGATATACTTAATTTTTTTTTTGTTTTGACATAACACTTTTAACAAATCATCTCTATCTAATACATGCAATTTTTTCATCTAATTAGTCATCCTTAAATTAGATATACATCACATGTCTTTTGTTAAAAGCAGGAGTTTGAATCTGAGAAAAAGTCTTATCCCAATAAGCAATCTTTGTTTTATATTTTGAAAGACCTGTACGCTTGGAATGAGAAATACGTTGAATATACTATGAGATTAACAATAGTGAATTGCCATACACATATGAAAACCTTTGTTTCTTTTTTGTATTTTAGGGAAGGGTCTACAGGGTGTTCAGGGTCTCACTACTAGATCAGACTTGGTGATCTTCCTGTTTACAGCTTCCTAAGAGTTGGGATTATAGGCGGGTGTCGCCGCGCACAGTTTTAATTATGGCTCAGTGCTACCTGGGGGCGGGGCTGGCACTGCAGGCCCTAGGGATTGAACCCCTGGTCTCTGCGCCTGCTCACAGGCACTTTAATTTACTGAGCTCTTTGACCAGCCCAAAAGAAAAGCCTTTGTTTCTTAATTTAGTTTTGTACCAAAACCATCTTTAAAAAGAAAAACCAGGGGCTGGGGAGATAGCTCAATACAATAAGTGCTTCCCTGAGTTCAATCCCTGGTAGGGAGAAAACCTTATTGTAATTTTTTAGAAAAACTTTATCTTTTAACCATTGACCAATTTATGGAGGATGTCTCCTCACAGACTGTTGGGATTATTGGGAACTCCTCATTAATTAATAAAAGGTCAGCCACACCTCTTATTCATCAGTTGGACTCCTCTCATATTTTTCTCTTACTCTAGGGAATTTTTGTTTAATTAGTGTAAACCTTATGACATACTGTGTATAAATCAATTTCAATATCATTTTGACTATCTGGTAATTTAGGAAAAAGCATGCTTTTAAGTTCATATCTCAACTTGTGTTTAGAGAAAGTCATCAAAACAGAAAAAAGAAAGGCAGGTAAGATAGCTCAGCAGACTAAGCACCTGCTTTGGCAAGCACAAGGACCAGGGTTCCTTCCCCAGTCCAGAATGCCAGGCTGGCCCTGCCCCCAGGGCACTCCGAGGCATGGTGGCATCTTCCTGTACTCCCAGCACTGGGGAGGCTAAAAAGAGGAGGATCACTACAGTCTGAGTACACAGTGAGGCCCTGTACCTAATACATAAATGGAAAATAATAATAATAATAATAAACCAAAAAGAAAAAAGAACAGCTGTCCCTTGAAAGACACACAAACACATAAATACACAGACACACACGCAAATAAATAAATAAATACACAGACACATAAACATCCTTATAAAACCAAGAGTGCACTTAAATAAATCTTTAATAACAAATTAAATTATGGTAACTCTATTATAATATTTAGAAATTTATAATTATAAGTAAAACAGTCAGATTTTGTTATCAATTATCAGAGATCTCTTATTAGAAAAATTTGGAAGGGAATAAAATCTTTTGTCTATAATTAATGTGCATATTTTGTATTTCCATGTTTTTGTCACCTATTTAGACCTTAGATTTCCATTTGGTCAGTTGCTTGAATAGGCCCCAGGCTGAATCTAGCCTCACTGCTGTTGAGAAAGTCATCAAAACAGATGACTTTCTGGCTTCATGGTATATTCTGACAGTATACTCTGGTGCCCAAATAGGTCACTTAACATTCTCAGGAAAAACACAAGTATACCCTTTGTCCCACTCTCAAAAGGACCTTTTCAGCTTTTTCCCCCTCTCTTACCTGGTTTGTCTTTCTGTTGCTACATTTTTGTTTCTGTAGAATTTAAAATGTTAATAGTATATATTAAAAAAAATAATGTATACTTCCATGTGAAGTCTATTACAAGGTGAATTTTGTAAGGAAAAATTCTTCTTTTTCTGTCTGGCAAGATTAACAGTTGCACAATTTGCTGTTGAGTTTCAATTTGAAAAGGTTTAGTAATAGACATCATGTGTAAGATTTCTCTTTTAATTACCAAATGTACAAATTCATTTTGGCGAGTAATATTACTCCTTTCTACAATCAGACCTACAGTATCATTTGTAATAGGGCTGAAAACTCCATATGAATTTTGTAAATTCAACAAGTTGGGAGCAAAAGTTGGTTTTCCACAGCCATCAGATTTAAAGCTGTGCTTCCAGGGGTTGCATGGGAAAAGGTCTGCGACCCTGCACTTTGTTGAAAGACCCCGCACTTGGTTGAAATTCAGGCTGGTCAATGGAAGCTGTGAGGATCCCCTAGTGTTTATCCCCAGGCCCTTGGGTGGCAGGCCCATTCTCTAGTTTCCCTGAGGAGTAAGTCCTGAGCATTCTTGTCAAGTTTGGAGTGGCATTCATTAGCCCAATGTCTACCTTCTCCACATCTCAGACAAAGTCCTGGAGCAATCTTGCTTTTCTCATCTCCTTTTTCCTTTTTTATCTTGTGCTTTTCCAAAGTCTTTTCTCATGAATCATTTTTCCACAGTTAAAACATTTGTTATGATTTTGTTTAAAAGAAGATGGTAAGGCAGCTGCCAGTAAGTTAGCTTTGTAAGGTTCTGAGCTAAGATCAGCGTAGGCCTTTATATATATTTGCAGCAGTGCACCCTGTGCCTTTAAGGGATGCAGAGCCTTTTGACATCCAGTATTCACATTCTCAAAAGGCGAAGTTTGTAACAATAAATCCCTCAAATCTAGTGCTCTCACTGTTTAATGTATAGCCTCCCTTAATCGGGAGACAAAAATCTACATATGGCACCTTATTAGATTGGAGCACTTTAGCAAATGATATTTGAGCATCCCCTGGCCTTTCCACCTTTTCCCGTGCCCTCCAGCAACAAATACAAGTTTGCACAATAGCCACATCATCATATTGCAGTTGGTCTGGGATACCAAGCCAGGCCCCTGACCAGGTGAGCTGATCTGATGAAACATTAACTGGGTGATTTTGTCCCGTTAACACTCTCTTGCTTCATCTTTCCACCAGGTTCTAAACTGCAAATATCAACTTGACTCCAAAACTATATGGCACAAAACTTCCCAATCATGAGGAAAATTAATCTGTGTTCATTTGCTAATCCTTGCATTAATCCAGTTATATAGGTTGATTGCATATCATAGGCCATGACAGCTTGCTTTAAATCTTTAATAACATGAAAAGCTAAGCATGGTAATCCCACTGTTCATAACCACTCAGGTATTGTCCATTTGGGGAGTGGTGCTGAACTGTAATCGGATAAACTCCCAGTGGTGTTCTGTAAGCCCTTGGGTCTCCTTGGTTCCTACCTTGCAATAAAGCTTGAGTAGCTGCACTCTTATGCCCAACAGCCAAGACAGGTTGCTTATGTTCATAAGAGGGAGCAGAGGGTCTAGTTGGGGAAGGAGGCAGAGGTTGGATTTTAGCAAACATTAAAGGTGGAGTTCAAGCATCTAATTGCTCTGCCAATTTGGATATCAATTGTGTCAAATGTTCCATATGGTGGAATAACTTCTGGGTATTATTTGCCTCTTTCCCCCACTCATCCATCTGGGTATCTTAAAAGTCCTTGGAATCAGAGGACAGAGGCTGAAGACCCGGAAATGTATGCTTCATTTTTGGATTCTCTGATTTAGTTTCATCACACACAAAAGACAAATTAAGATATGTTGTACTGTCTTTGTGCTCGGCAGTGTTGTCATCAACTGGAACTGTTGTAAGACTACCATCCGGGGCAGCGGTTTAGAAGGTATTTCACCTTCTGACTCAAACTTGAGGGAAGCAAATCCTAGGCACCAAGCTTCCCTCTGACTGCTCTCTGCTACAGACTCAGTCCCTTAGAGTCAAACTGCAGGGGTTCCAAGGCCAAAGAAATAAGATTACATAAGGACCACACACTTTGTGCTCTTTCTAGAGCTCTCATAACTTGTTTCCAAACTTTTAAGTTTAATGCAGCCTTTTCCTTCGGCTAAGACCAAAACAATGACTTTTTATAAACAAAAATAATTCCTTGAAACTCTTTGACTTCACTTTTATACAGACTCTTTGATTTCACTTATATACAGACTCAATAAAACAGTCTTATTCATATTCTACTGAAGCGGGGGCCAGGGAGATGGTTTAGTGGAATAAATGTTTCCCTGGCAAGCTTAAGGGTCTGAGTTCAATCCCCGGTACTGCCAAAAAAAGAAAAAAGTTCTACTGAAGCAGTTTCCCATTACTCTGAGCTCTTCCTGGTGCTCTTGCCTACTCTGAGCATACTTTTCCCACATGGTCAGGCCTCGACTAACTCATGCGTGGTTGTCTTCCATGCCCCATTTTGGTAGCTACTTGGTGTGTGTTATGAGTCAGTGCCAAAAGAAATGATGAGAAGACCGGATGAATACAGCTTCAGAGGTCTCACTGAGATTATTCTCTCTCTAAATGAGCCCAGAGCCACAGAAACATCTCACATTTATTGAGGCTAGGGAATGTGCATAACTACTTTGGTGAACACGAACTACTCTATCGATTTCAATCACTACAAGTCTGAGCTACATAGTGAGACCCTCTACTACATACATTTATTTTTATTTTATTTTTTTCTTTTTTTGGCAGAACCAGGGATTGAACTCAGACCCTTGCACTTGCCAGGGAAGCACTTATTCTACTGAGCCATCTCCCTGGCCCCTTACATACATTTAAAAAAAAGATGAAGGTCACAAGAAATCATATTTTACTGCAACACACAATTTACTGCAGCAAAAAAAAAAAATACTCAGACACAGATGATTAACATTAATATAGTGTTGTAACTAATTTTTGCTGTATTCCCCAGCTTTCCTGCTGCTGGTACAAAACACTTGATACCAACAACTTGAAGGAAAAAGCTTTATTTTAGCTTATGGTCTCAGAGGTTTTGATCTATGGCTAGTTTGCTCCAAGACAGAAATATCGTTGCAGAAGGATGAGGCCGAGAAAAGCTGTTCAGCGGCATCCAGTAAACAGAGAGGGTGGAGGAACACAAGAGGAAGGGGCCTGGGATCAGAGTCATGTCTCATCATCCATAACTTCCTTCCTGCAATAGGGCCCACATCCTAATAGACCCCTTCTCCTAACCCACCGATAAATTTAGCAGTTTCCCAGTCCAATTGCCATTCCAGGAGGCCCTTAATCCAGTCATATCAACAGTCAAGTTTAAATGACAAGCCTACAGCCCTTGTACCTACTACACTGACTGCATGGATGGGTTTCTGCCCATATGGCACTCTGCCAAGGCCATCAGGGCCCCCAGTCCAACACGGCACTGGATTGCCCAAAACTTGGAAACATGCCTGCCTCTTACCTGCGACTGGCCTTGCTCAAACTCGCCCATCTTAAACTTGCTCCAATTTGCACTCTCTTCTCTCACCATTCCTTCCAGCAGAACCCAGGAAAAAAGCTCTGGGTGGGTAGTTACTGGTGCTTCCTGTCACACAAGGAATAATATACGAGACACTATAAACCCAGATGAGAATGAATGAATTGGGTGACCGACTTGGTTAACATGAGTAGACACTACATCTGCATCATCCTGTAAATATTTTTGTTGGCTCGTGTCATGGGGACCTTCGCTAAGGGGCCTATTTTGAATTCTTGGTACTGTCCTGTCCTCCTGATATCACTGAAGTCTCCCTAGTACTGTATATTTGCTCCAAAAGAATAACATATACAAAGGCTGGCCAGATAGCTGAGTGGACTAAAGTGCCTGCTTAGGTCAAGGACAGTGGCTGGGGGTCAATTCCCAGCCTGCTGTGCCGGCCCTGCCCCTGGGGCACACTGAGCCAGTGACTGAAACTGGTGTGGTGACATGAATGCACCTGTAATCCCAGCACTTGGGAGGCTGAAAACAAGAGCATCACTACGTGTCCAATCTACGTAGTAAGACCCTGTAGGCCCTGTACTAAATACACTTTAAAGAGGAGAAAAAAAATTACATGTTGCACACACAGCCATATGGTACATGTTAAATTATTTCTCTGTAGCTGCAATGATAGAAACTCCAAAAAATCTACAACCCTAAGGAAGCTATAACCTGTGAAAGGCTTACTGAGACTAGAAATCCAGAATAGCTGGGCTTTCCTGGGAGGCATGAGAATGTCCTATATATTGAGCATTGAAAAGTGGTGGTGGGTGACTAGTCCATAAAATTTATAGGATGCCACACTATGGACCTAACCAACTAATTGGAACTGGCCCCAACAAATCAATATGGAGTCACTCATGCTAATGTTGTATATTTTAAGCCCAAACTAAATGGTGTATCTGAGAAGAAGAGTGGGATAAAAGGAATGGACTTCCTAGTCTCAAGTGACCTTCCCACTCCCCTCTTAGTGCTGGGAATTGAATCTAGGCCCTTCCTTGTACATGCTAGATAAGTTATCTGCCACTAAGATATACTCCTAGCTTTCCAAGTGACTTTTCAAAATAAAATCTAAGTCTTTATAAAACTTTGACAGGTGTGAGCAGGGTATACCTATGACTTCCAGCACACAGACATACCCCGAAAAGAGGGAAGGTTTACGGCACTCTATTGTGTGTTAAACTATTATTGGAATCTTTGCTGAGATCATCCACATTTTTTCCCAAGGTCATACTAAAAGTTGTGTGGCCAGAACATAAATCTCCCCTGGAAAGGCACTCCCAGAAGTAGGTCAAAGGGAATTAAGAGTCTCCACCTTCTTTTATCTGTGTAGTTTGACCAAGTTGTATCTAAGTAGCTGTGATTATTGATTTAAGATTCAGAGAGAATTGCCCTTACCTTGTGTCAGGCATTTTCCTTTGGAGTTGGCCCAACTTCCTGTTCTTTTTGTCCTCCCAGCTGTACTCTATTAAGTCACAGGTGAGGTGCTTTGCGTTCTTATGCCCTGACCAACGTTTATTCTCCCTAAAGATTACTTGAAACTTCTTGTTAAAAATACATAGCTATTGAAGTTTGCTAATTTTTCTTGGAAAATTTCAGCTATCTTTCAAAAATTTTTGTTATGTAGCACCTAAACTGTTCAACCCACTGTCATGTTATTCATAATGTCATAAAATTTTAGCATTTACAATAATGTCATCTTTCTCATTCCTGACATTGGGAATTTGTGTATTTTGTATTTTGTTCCTTGATGTGTCTGTTGCTGAACACTGGGGCTGGGTCCCGAGTGATCAAGAATGAAACCAGATAGAGGTAATGTCAAGTTATTTAAAAGATATAGCCAGGCAAGGGTGGCACACTATAATCCAAGCACTCAGGAGGCTGAGGCAGGAAGACTGCTTCAAGTACAAGGCTAGCCTGGGCTACACAGTGAGTTCAAGACCAGCCCGAATTGCATAGCAAAATCCTGTCTTAAAACAAACAAACAAAAAGATTAAAAGATATAAAGGAGTAGAATTCCCACTACCCTCAGCAGGATACTTAGAGCACAGGAGTCATTGCCTAGGGGGTTCTAAGGGGTTTCGAATGGAGCTGGGACTATTGTGCAAGCCATGGGATCTCTTCATCACAGGAAACTCTGTACTTCTTAGAGTCTGACCCACATAGGGCTCATGCAGTCCCCATGGAGGGTAATCATGCTTGGGAAAGATCTAAGTCACAGGACAGCAGGCAGATGCTTCTATAAGATCCCTGGGGGTTGAAGACTTAAGAGATTCCAGTTTGGGCTTCTGACTCCATTTGAGGCCTCTGTCCTTACTACCTAATAGAACTCTTCAGGGGCAGGGAGATAGTTCAGTAGGATAAGAGCTTTCCTGGCAAGCACAAGAGCCTGAGTTCAATCCCTGGTTCCACAAGAAAAGAAACAGAACTGTAACTCTTGTCTCATTAAGTCCTGTCTCATCTGGGAATATTTCACTGAGTTTCTCATGGAACACATACTACTACAGCGTGTTTGTGAAACATAATGGACATATTCATCGTGTCCCCTCTCCTCTCCCGTCTTTCTCCATTCTCAGATCCCCTTCTGAATGTGTTCTGCAGTCTGTTTTACTCATTTCTTCTAATTGTATTTTCTGTTCTAACCTTTATTTCCTTTCTTCAGCACACTTTGAGCCTCATTTGCTGTTACTGTGGAATCTAGATCAGATATTTAAGATAGTTTGTCTTTCCCATTACAGCCATGAGACGGCATAATGCTCCCTCTAACTACCATCCTTCTCAGGGACCTCCTATACTACTGATATGTTAAAATTTTCACTCTGTTCAAAATTTCCCTTTGAAATCTTCTTTGATTAAGGATATGGAGAGGTAGGTTAATTAGTTGACTTGGGGACTATCCAGCTGGCTGCTTTCTACTTAGGGTTTCTAATTTAATTCCTCTGCAACAGAACTTAGTATGCACACATGATAAATCCTTTTGGAAAGCTTTTCAAAGCAGAGAGACACTGAAGTTTGTTTTGATGCAAAATAATGCAAGATTTATTTGCATTATTGGCCAAGAGATGGCTCAGTGGAATAAGCGCTTCCCTGGCAAGCTTAAGGGCCTGAGTTCAATCCCTGGTTCCACAAAAAAAAAAAAAAAAAAAAAAAAAAAAAAAAAAAAAATTCAGAGAGAAAGAAAGGGAATGTATGACTATCAGAACAAAATGTGTGGACAGACCCAAGACGGGCACAGCATGGCTTAAGGAGCAAGATACTCTCCACCTGCCTCTTTTATTTTGTTGTTCTTTGTGGTCAGGTCTTTGATCAAAACCCAAGTTCAGCAAGTATTCTTACTGCTGAACTGTTGCCCCAGTGCCTTCCCAGGTCTTGAAAACCTGCAAGCTGGACTCAGTGCTCCATCTCTGTAGTCCCAGATCTTTGAGGCTGAGGCAGAAAGATAGCAAATTCAAGACCAGCCTGCACAACTTAGTGAGACCCTGTCTAAAAATAAGTGTTGGGGATACAGCTCAGTGCAAAGGCCCTGGGTTAAATCCCTAGCACTGCCAACAACAAAATAAACTTTGAATAAACAAACAAAAAATCATCAGAAACCCACATTCACCAATGCACTGCAATTCTGAACACTGTTACGGTGCTCAACTCCAGCACTTGGCTGAATCACAGAACACTGCTGACCTTGGGACACTCCACTCCATCATCGAGGGGGCATAACAATCATCCTTTCATCTCAAAGCCACAAATAGCCAAGTGTTTCGCCCACGCACAACTCGCATGTCACATACTACCTTTGTGTCCCATAATGACCGAGGTTTACAAAGAAGCTGGGTATCTGCCTTTGCCTTCATGGTGTTGTTTTCTGAGGGGCTAATGAGCTGACGCTCCTGGCCCGTGTCCAGCTCTGCTCCTGGGCTGTCATGCAAGTCTGCTTTCCCGCCACATCTCAGCAAACCCGAGTCACAGCCCACAGAGCAGAAGACATGCTGCTTGGATTCTTCTGATTAGCGTGCTGAACCCTCATCTAGCCCATTCTGTTGACCTCACTTTAATACTGATTATACCTCTGAGGTGGCACTAGCTCAGCATAATAAGAACCTGTAGAAATGGGCATTCATAAAGAGCCATTTATGCAGAAATTATTTTATTGGTTATTTCTAGCCATTTCCCCTTTTCTTCTTGGTAAATCAAAATATCACAAAAGCCATTAATGAATTAGTATCTGCTTAGTGAATAGCCTATTCCACTAGGTTTACACTGAATACCTAACTGGGATGGTTTGATTTTCTTTTGTTAAACAGGAAGACATTGCGATATTCTTAATAATGTCCATGTCTTTTGTGTCGCATCAGCCTATGACACAAGATGGTAACTGTGGGTGGAGGTGAGGTGAGTTCACCATTGTTCAACTCTTTTTTCCTGAACAAACTGTCCATGTGGCCCCTCAGCATTGGGAGGCAAGAGGGCCAAGTACACGGGGGTCTCAGCTCCTTCTTCTGGGCTTTTGGTGGCCAAGGGCCCCGCCATGTCGGTTCTCACCCAGCCTGGGCAGCATGCATTCAGTAGAATCTTGTCCCCTTTCCTCTCTTCACTTAGCTTCCTGGCATGGATTCTGGACAGGACCGTGACTCCAATCTTGGACACCCCATATGCAGTGTTGGGCCAGCCCTCCTTCTCATGCACTTTATTCTTTGTGTCTTCCACAAACTTGTTCATCAGCCCCACCAGCTCTTCCTCGGTGATGGCCTCATTTCGAAATTTCTGCTGCAGCTCAGGGCTGCACTTCTTAAGAGCTGAGAGACTCAAGGAACTTGACACATTCACCACTCTGCCTAAAATACATGAGAAGATCTTATGTAGAGATGTGTACACAAGAATGGTGAATTCTGCTGTGATTGTAAAGCACAAAATTTCAATTTGGGAATCATTGGCAGTCTGAGCTGTAAGAAGAATATACAGAGTGGGGTGCGTGAGGAACTCCATTCCCACTTGCAGGTTGAGGACAGGTAATGGCATTAGCTGAGCCTGGAAAGAGCTGCTGTCTGATATCCTAATGAACAGAGGCTTAGAAGCAGCAAAACCTGGGAGGATAGGACAGGAAGCAAGAGACGGAGTGAGAGTAAGCTGCACATCTAATTGCTGAACTTTAAGCCACACATTTAATTTTTCTGAAAAGGATTGTTTCTACTGGCATGTTTTTAATGAGTGGCAGTTCAACTGTTTGCAAAACATGTATGGTGTTAGAGCAGTTCACAAGGTAAGAAACATGACAATCTTATATGCAGTAAACAGAGAATATTCATGGGAAGTTAAAGTGGGCCTGGAGGGAGGCAGGGCCCAATTGTGGAGATTATTATAAACCATGCTAAGGGCTTGATTTTTGGTGGGGAGCAGTCAGATACTGTTCAGAATCCTGAGCAAGAAAGTGACTCAAGAAAAAGAGTCCTCTTAGGAGGTTTCCAGTAATGCAGTTTGAGCGCTGAGGGCCTGGCCTGTGCTAGAACTGGGGAACACTTTGTAGGGTCAACCTTTGCTCCTGGTTAGCTGTTATGAGGAAGCAGGGCATGGTGATAACCAGATGACTGAGGGGGTAAGACAAGCGTTTTTGGGGAAATGTCTGTTTTAGATTGAGGGCCATCAGGGAGAGACGCAGAGGCAGAAAGACAAATGTGTGGGAGCTCTGTGAGTATTCTAGGCTGATGGCAGATTTCACACTGAGGCATCCAGAAACTGGCCATGGAGGAAGTTCCACCACCTGAATATGGTCACACAGTAGGGAGGAGGGTAGGAAACTCATGGGCTTCTAAAGTGTGAGCAGCACAGAAAACATAGGAGTCCAGGTGTGGAGACCTTTGAAGCAAGACTCAAGAATTAGAAAGAGGCAGATGTGCAAAGAACACGGGCCAGACTGCACCAGGGCCATGGAGGAAGTGGGCAGAGAGGGGCAGCACGTACCTCCTGGTGCAGACCCAGCAGCCGGCTCACCACCAGACTCACCTTGTGGTTTTATTAAGGGGAGCAGCTCTGTGCAGACATCTCTGGTACCAAAAAAATTTGTCTTCATTGTTATTTCTGCTTGACTAGGAAAGGGTGTGGGATCTGCCACTTGTACCAGAGAAAGAGAAGAAAAATCAGCAACAGTGGCCGCAAGGTGGGAATGTTACAGAAATAAGAGAAATCTAGTTGCTTTCAAGCAGTCTGTACCTAGTTCCAGTCTTGCTCCAATGTCAATTTTATAGTTTGATAATGTCCCATTATTCTTTATGTGGCACGACTGGGGGAGGCTGTGTGAAGACACCTGATCCACAGCAGAATCTTGGTGTCTCTTTATTTCACATCGAGTTAAACATCCACCCAAGTGCCCCAACCCCTAGTAACAAATAAAGTGTAAGGAGAAAACTTTGAAAAGACCTTTAAGGGTCTGGCCACATAAGCACAAGGTCCATTGCCTAGCAATCCCTCTGCCCCACGCTCAATCTCCCAGCCCCTGTGGGCTCTGCTCCTGCTGCAGCCCCTGCCTCTCCCGCTCCTGTTCTGCACCCCACAAAGCCAGAGGGCCCCACCCCAGCGCTGCCGCCACAGGCACAGCGCCAGCTCCTTACTCTTGAAGGCGATGCCCGCGTTGTTGACCAGCACATCGAGGCCCCCGTACTCCCTGCGCAGGAAGTCGCGCAGGGCGCGGATGCTCTGCATGTCGTCGATGTCCAGCTGGTGGAAGCGCGGGCTCAGCCCCTCTGCCTGCAGCTGCTGAACCGCCGCCCGGCCCCGCGCCTCGTCCCGCGCCGTGAGCATCACGTCCCCCGGGAACCGCCGGCAGAGGTCGCGGGTGATGGCGAAGCCGATGCCCTTGTTGCCTCCGGTCACCAGCGCCACGCGGGTGCAGGACGACATGGCTGGGTAGTAGTTAAAGAAACTCGCAGAACCGGAATAGAGCAGCTGAAGAAAACTGCGCGCCTCTACCGACCTTTATTATGGAGTCGCGGTGGCCCCGCCCCGCGTAGCGCGCAATGCGCAGGCGCAGACCCACCCACCACCCCTGGCAGGGCGTGGCTTCGTGGTCTGTCAAGGGACAGCAAAGATTAGAGAAGCAGGAGTGAGCTCTCACCTACAGGCTTTAGTGTTTCTAAAGATTGCCGTTTGTCTTTATTGGTAAGTGTTTAGTGCGGGTGGTGTCGCGTTAGTCTTCTTTTTATTATTATTATTATTTTTTGCTTATAGTATACTTTAATTCCCAATGCACATTTATTCACTCAATGCAGACTAAAACGTACATTCTTTTATGATAACCCAGAACATCTTTTATCCCAATAATACAAAAAGAAGACAGATACAAAATTAGTATTAAGGGACTTAATTAATTAAAATTACAAATATATCCTTTTATTTCCACTCCACCCTTTGGCTGAATTTTATTAATATAATACCTGCCCTTCTTAATCCTTCTCTTACGAAAGACATCACTCCCTAGTCACTCAAACCAAGCTGCCTCCTCCTCTTCCTCCTCAATCCCCCCACCTATACTCATGAACTATTAACAAGACATCATTTTTATATTTCTCTGGAATTAATCTCTTCTTCATTAGAGTTCTCGTTTGCAATTCCATTTCTTCATAAGTGTGGCATGTGAAGTTTTAACTGTTCTGTTCCAGTGTTTTCTTCTTCGGTCAGTGTTAACAGCTCCACATCTGTTTGCTTTCGTAGTTCTTCTATCAGGGTCATAGTCTTATTCAAAGTAGTATAAATGTGGCTGTTAGTCTCCTTCTGTTCAAAGGCAAGAGGTTTAAAACATGCGTACAAAGTTTGGTATCGAGACTTTATGGCTGACAATTCCTTTAAGAGCGTTACTGGGTTTTTCTCTCCTGCTGAATCATGATGATTGGACTTGATTTCATGTTCCAGCCTGTACTGAATATAATCCAGCTCAGCGTCAGCTTTCAGGAACATCAGTTCCAGTTTATCCATCTCCATCTCCATGTTGAATAGTTGACATCCCTTAGACACCGGCAGTGCTTAAGCTGCCAAGTTTACTAGCACTGAGGATCTCTATTGGACAGCTGTCATTCAACATGTTACATTCATTGGCTCTTCTGTTTCATCTGCGCCTGCCCATTGGCAGCTGGGCAGTGCCCCTCGCTTTAAATACAAATTTTGTCTTTTCTTTCCTGCCCTCCGGCCCCCCCCCCCCCATTAGTTTTCAAGGAAAGAATCACACTTTCCCTACTTAATTCTGTACAGCACATGCAGCCTGTTGTTAGGGACTTACAATGAGCCTGCCATTTAATCTTAGTTTATATCAACTCCCTTCCATTTGTACAGTATCACACTTACATGTTGAAAGCAAAATAACCCACTTGTCATGGATTGCTCCTGTTTTATATCCTCATTTATGTGTGTGTGTATGTGTATGTGTGTTAAGTGCTTAGACTAATGATTCCATCAGCTCTTGTTGCTTTTTGATAAATCATGTCTTCACCAGGCATCTGTTCACCATTTCTACTCTTTGATTTGCCTAAACTGTTACAGAGATGAAAGTATACAATCTGTAACCTTTTGGGGTTGTGGTCTTCAGCTAGGATGACTCAGCAGTTTTGCATTTTCTCCCTTATCCCCGGGTTTGGTCCCTCACTGGGTTTTGCACACCGCTAGCTGCTTTCTTCTGCAGCCGGGGTGAGCCAGCCTTAGAAGGGTGTGGTTGGGATCAGGCTCATTGTGAGAGCCCCTCAGTGGGAGCTCAGGTTGCTCAGTGAACCTTGAACAAGTGAGGGTCCTGGTGTTTAAAAAGGCAAACTGTAATACAATAGGCTAGAACTGTGATGTTTGAATTGTTTATTTTTGTAGTTCTTATACCAAAACAGGAGTTGTGAAGTGAGCAAGCTGGATGCTTCAGAAAATATAATATGTAACATATCATATATTATTAAGAAGTGTCCCCAGATTGGTCCTGTTTTGCCCACTTATGCCAATGGCTGATGGGAATTCTGCAAAACAAAGTTTATTCTTAAAGGGTTTTGAATGTGCAAGGGGAGATGCACAAATTTCAAATCTTCCTTCCTGAGGACAGGGCTTGGGAGTATTTATGGGATAAAGAAGCAAGGTGCCAAAAAAAAAACAAGGTGCTTTGAGGCAAGGGGAAAGGTGACTGCTGGTGAGTAATCAGTGGTTTATCTGTGCTTCATCAAACTTTATGGTTCTTCAGGGGAAAAGTTCTCATGTTCAGGAAGTTTCAGTATTAACCTGACCTAACAACTTTTGACTTCCTGTTAATTGGACACTTGTACAGACCCAAACGAGTAAGTGGTTTTGATAGAAGTTGCCTTCAAGTCCCTGAAAAACAACCAAAGCAACCAGTAATGCTGGTGTTTCCACACCCCACACATTACAGGTATCATTTACAGTGAAGTTGTGGGAGATTAGTAACACTGTTTGCCCTGCTGCACAGACACAAGTCTTAAATAATTAATGTGAATTAAAAGCTGGGGTGTAAGTCAGTTAATATACTGGAGGGCCCAAACAAACATACTGTCAGGGTCTAATAAAATGCAAGGGACAAAAAACAGACCCTCAAACAATGGGAGAGACCTAAGAGGAAGACTAAGAGGAAGTAAAATACAAATAAAACTGTTTGCACTCTGGACATCAAAGGCCTGCCTGCATCTAGGAGCATCCATGCTTTCTGTCATGTTCATCAAACTGTATAAAGATCACTGAGTCTAAACTTCCACAGTTAGCTGGAGGATATGGCTCAGTGGCATAAACATCTGCCTGGCAAGTGTGAGGTCCTGAGTTTGAGGTCCCTGGTGCCGCCAAAAAAGAAAAAAAAAAATCGCTTTAAACTTCCATAGTGTCCACCTAGTGACTAGCAGAGAGCTTTTCTTTTTCTTTTTTTGGCTGAACCGGGGATTGAACTCAGGCAAACGCTTATTCTACTGAGCCATCTCCCTGGCCCCGAGCTTTTCTTTTATTCTTTCTAATAAACATGCATTTAGCATTCCCCATCTCCTGATGGTTGCTGTTTTGTGGGCTTCAATCTTTATTGCCCTGAACGAGGGCCTGAGAGTGAGAGGGATCCAACTGCCTCTTGGGTGGCCAAATGGAACACTGTCTTCTGTACAGAGTGATAAGTGTGGTGGAATGGCTGAACATACAGGAACATAATCTTTTTCTGTCCCTTGTAACATGCTAAGAAATAGGGGTTACTCTGCTAGCTAATTAAACACTTGCAGAGCAGCTACCTTTCTTGAAGCAGCTGGATAAGTTTTCTGGCATCTTCTGCTGGATCCCACATGAAAGTCAATGGGAATGTCAGACAGACAGACAGCTGGATTCCTTTCCAGAGACAAATTTCTGGTGCATGGAACCAGTAAATGCTGAGAGAGCTATGGCTGGGGCATCTCCTCAGTGGTCACACAAAACTCAGTGGAAGCTGAGTCCCAACTGCCTGACTGAGTAACTAGCAGAGGAATTTCTGCTTATGGACCATCCCCACCTGCATGCCTCCATGAGGTGAGAGGTAAAGCTCTCTCAGTGTGCTCCTGGTATCTGCTGTCCCAGAGTGACCAGAAACAAAGCTGTCAGAGTCCTCACTTCAGCCTCCATTAAGAGTCAAGTTACTGGATTGGATTATTCTCGCTTTGTTAGTTTGACAGACCCACCCTCCCTTCAGATATGTCTTAACACATTTATAGGGCTGGGAACAGGTACACACAGTAAAGTGTCAGGATCTGTATCCTATGTATATTGTAAAACACGTTGACACTAGGAGTTATGTTTCTATTGTGTATTGAGCAGGTGTTTTTTCTTTGTCTATTCTTTTTGCAAACAAAACCAAAATTGTGACTAGCACGTATGCTTGTGGGACCAACCAAATGGCTTAGCAGATGACAAGCACTTATGCTTGTGAACCAACCAAATGGCTCAGAAGACTAAAGGGCCTGCTTAGGTAGAGCACAGCACCCAGGGTTTGCGTGCCTTGCTGGCCCCACCCCCAGGGGTGCACTGAGACTGATCGAGACTGGGCGTGGTGGCGCACACCTATAATCCTAGCACTTGGGAGGCTGAAAACAAGAGAGTCACTACCAGGCTGATCTACATAGAGAGACCCTGTGGTCCCTGTACCCTGAATACAAAAAAAAAAAAAAAAAAAAAAAAAAAAAAAAAAAAAAAAAAAAAAAAAAAAAAAAAAAAAAAAAAAAAAAAAAAAAAAAAAAAAAAAAGAAGAAAAAGAAAACATAACATTTGTGCTGTGAACTGAGGTACTAATGTATATAACTAGGCTAAGAAGATAGCCAATATTTTGGCCCTGGTCCTTCAAGGTCAACAAACAACCAAGACCTAGGAAAACCTCTTTACATTATCCTACAACTCTGGTGAGTCACATGACCTAATGAACAGGAAAATTGGTAGAACTCAGAGAACAGTAGTCAAGCAGCGTACATTGTGAAAAACGAAGTCACCAAAGAAAAGCATCTTCCATGCTTCTATAGGGACAAGAGGTAACAGACCGAAAAAAAAGAGATTATTTTCCTACATTTAAAACATTTTTTATATAAAATAAAAAATGTATTATGTTGATAACTTTCATACAATTGACGACATAGAGAGCAGTAAAGATTATTGGGCATGTCATGTATACACATGTCAAAAAGTCTCACTGAATTGAAAAACAAAATGAAGGATCAAGAACAGTGGTCTGAGAGCTTTCCATAGGATTTTAGAATTTAACCAATAACAGGAAGTGTGAAATTTCAGACTACAGCAGTGTTGACAACAAAAGAATGATAAATACAAGGGGACATATTTTCACATAAAAAACAAAAGCTACATAACTAAAATCCAAACCTGAACATTAATTCAAAAAAAAAAAATTCAAAATCAAGAAGCAGATTGGAGGTCAAATGAAGGTCTATCAATTAAATACCTATTTTAAAGAACTATCTAGAACATAATACAAAAAGATTTTTTTTTAGTTTTCTTATATTCTTCTCTAGAATTAGAAGAGAGGGCTGGCCAAATAGCTCAGCAGATTAAAGCACCTGCTTAGGCAGATACAGGGGCTGGGGTTTGATCCCTGGCATGCCATGCCAGCCCTGCCCCAGGGGCACACTAAGGTGGGGATTGAGACTGGGTGTGGTGGCGCACACCTGTAATCCCAGCTCTTGGGGAGCTGAACATAGGTGACCACTATGAGTCCAATCTATGTAGTGAAACCCTGTAAACCCTTAGTAAAATACAAAAAAAAAAAAAAAAAAAAAAAATTAGAATTTATCACTTAACAATGGGAATGTGATTTAAATGACTTTTTCTTTAAAATAATTCCATAATTTGAGAGCAATGTACACACGTTTATTTTATAGACATATTCCAAAATTGAGATGCATAGTACAGAATACCTTTTCTTATTTTAGTGCATGATTTCTTTAATTTCCCCAAATTCAAATTGATGAGGACTTTGGCAGCATCTACACTGAGTTCTAATCTTGCAGAAAATTAAGCCAATAAGCCATAAAGCCATGACCAAGCATTATTTATGATTCATGAAAACCATTGTGTTCCTGAGGCACAAATCATAGAACTATTGAAATTACCAGCTGGACAAACCTATGAAGATAAACCAATCAATTGATAGATGAAGTCTCAGACAGCATATTGTTGGATTTTGCTTCTTAATCCACTTCGCCAGTCTATTTCCTTTAATTGGTGAATTCAGTCCACTTACATTGATGGCTATAATTAAGATATACTGACTTATATTTGAAATGTTATTTACCTGCTGTGTACATCTTTTTCTCCTGTGTTGTTTGCCCTATTTGGTGGGTTCTTTCCATTCTCATTCATGGAGTTGTGGTCATTTTGATCCCCCTCTAGAATATCTCTTTTTTTTTTTTTTTGTGGAACCAGGGATTGAACTCAGGCCCTTGCACTTGCCAGGGAAGCGCTTATTCCACTGAGCCATCTCCCTGGCCCCTAGAATATCTTTTAGTAGTCTGTGTAGTGTTGGCTTTGTTGTCACGAAGTTCTTTAGTTGTTCTTTGTCATGGAAGTATTTCACTTCTCCATTAAACTTGAAAGAGAGTTTTGCAGGGTATAGCAGTCTAGGTTGGATTTTTTTTTTTTTTGTTAAGACTTGTAGTGCTTTGCTCCATGCTCTTCTTGACTTGATGGTTTGTGAAGAAAAGTCTGCTCTTATTTTAATGGATTTTCCTTTAAATGTGATCTGTTTCTTTTCTCTAGCAGCTTTTAGTATACTGTTGCTGTGCTAAAAAAGGGAAATCTTATTAAGCTTTATTAATTAAACAAATAAGAAATCTTACTATAGACAGATTTGCTTCTGCAGATAGACTACAACAATTAGAAAGACAGAGATAAACAGAAAAGCAAAGAAATCAGACCCAGAAAGACTAGGTAACACAACTGACATAAAATTTAGCAGGAGGAATTGATAGGGAAAATAGGGATGTAGTCAAGATTATAAAAGGTCAGGGTGACTAGCACCATCTCATTTGATATAATATAAAGGACATAGAAACCACCTAAGGGTTCTTACTGATTATATATAATGAATATGAATCCTTTACTTAATCATTAGCTTTAACTTATATTTGTATAAGGGTCTCCTCCCCTCTGTCACAAAGAGATAGAAAGAAATCAGATGGCCATAAAGAATGTAAACAGAGATGCCCAAGCATAGGATTAAAGATTGCCAGAGAACCAGGCAAACAACAAAAACTTCCAAGTGTCCACATGGAGACATGGAAGAAAATCACTAGAACTAAATAAAAATGAGCTGAGAACAACAATCCATGGAAATTCACTTATGCTGCCCCTTACTTTCCCAGAGTACCTGTGCATCTTCTTTTTCTTGTCCTTTAAACAAACAGACCTGATTTTCTTTATATTAAACTCTGCCTCTGACTCATTACTGAAGGTGAGAATTTGTGATTAAGCTTTATTAATTAAATTATTACAAGGACAGGTACACACTTCCCACCCTGTCACAATGCTTCCAGGGAGGTCCGTATGGGCAATCCTGGCAGAAGAAATAAACCATGAGTTCCACATCATTTAGTCCAGAAGGTGCATATATATTTTATAATAATACTTTTTCCTCAATTTTTCATTAAAGGATAGGTTTAGATGTCTGTCAACTCTGCTAATGCCACTCAGAATTATAATCATTGACTATGACTGGAAATTTTTTGTTCTTTTCCTTCCTTCAAATTTTATCATTTCTGTATTATGAATAGTTGACCATAAAGAGAAACCATTGTCTTCATTTCATCACAGACATTTCCTCTCTGATATATTAACTTATCTCTACTTTTCAATTGTTTTCTTTGTAGATCTTTTTGCTCTTCCTTCCTGTTTAGCCTCAGTGTCAAACGTGTTCATTTTGTATTGTAAAATAACATCATTGTGTTCTGGAGAGTTATAAAGATTATATCTAATGTGCTTACATTACATTAAGATTGTAGCACAAAATTATAGATTATTTTTCACAAATAAAATAAGCACACATTAGTAAACAAATTGACAGAACTTATTATTAGATTTCATTGCAAACAAATAGCAAAGATGATTGCAATGTTCTAAATAAAAAAGTAGTCAATATAAAACAAGCAGCCTGTCTGAATAATGCCTATGGTAAACTTAATTGGTTAATGCTTTATATAGCTTTGATATTTAGACCACGTTTTCTAAACCTTTCAGTCAAAATAATTTCTTCTTGTTTAATAGCTTTAAAGCCACGAATAGTGCTGCAGGCAGGTTCTCCAACAGATACTCTTCCTAACTGCTGCTCAAGACCTGCAGATGGACCACACAGCAGAGGGCTCTGACTACTCCTCTCAACAAGGCCTGAGAAGCAGTTCCAACATGGCGGTGGACGTTCGTGGCTGCAACGGAGCTTTCTACAGGGGATTTATCAAAGATGTTCATGAAGACTCCCTCACAGTTGTTTTTCAAAATAATTGGTAATGGGGACACTGGGTTCCATTTAATGAAGTAAGATTACCACCACCACCTGATAGTAAAAAAAAAAAATTGGTGAAGGAGATGAAGTAGAGGTATATTCAAGAGCAAATGACCAAGAAACTTATGGAGGGCAGTTAGCTGAAGTGCAGATGATGAAAGGAGAATTTTATGTCATTGAATATGCTGCTTGTGATGCCACTTACAATGAAACAGCCACATTTGAATGACTTCAACCTGTCAATCAAAATAAAACAACAACAACAACAAAATACCTTCTTTCCATGCACAGTGGATGTTCCTGCGGATCTGAGAGAGGCATGTGCACATGCACATAAAGACTTTAAGGAAGCAGTGGGAGCCTGCAGAATATTTTACCCCCCCGCAAACCACACAGCTCATGATGCCATCTGCTGGTGAAGCAACTGTGAAGAGAGTGACTATTTTAAGTGACATGCATTTGTGAAGTGTTCAGATGAGGTTGATGCTTGTGTCCAGAAATGAAGAGGCTGCTACGCATTTGGGATGCACAAAACAATTTGCAGCAGCTTTTCGTGAAGAATTTGTTGTGAGAAGATTTAATGAGCCTGGCAATAGGAACACATGGTAGTAATATACAGCAGGCTAGAATGGTTCCTGGACTTACTGCCATTGAGCCAGATGAAGATGCTGGAACTTTTAGAATCTGTGAAGAGAGTGCTGATGCTGTAGAAAAGGCTAGAGGTTTCTTGGAATTTGTGGAGGATGTTATTCAGGTTCCTAGGAATCTTGTTCGTAAAGTGATTAGAAAAAATGACAAAGTTATTCAAGAAACAGTGGACAAATCAGGGGTTGTTTGAGTGAGAATTGAAGGAGAGAATTAAAATAAGCTACTTAGAGAAGATGGGATGGTTCCATTTGTATATATTGGCACTAAAGAAAGTACTGAAAATGTGCAAGTTCTTTTAGAATATCATATTGCTTATCTAAAGGAAGTGGAACAGCTAAGAATGGAATGCCTACAGACTAATGAATAGCTACGACAGATTGGTTCTAGGTCTTATAGTGGGAGAGGCAGAGGTCATTGGGGCCCTAATTACACCTCTCGTTATGGTATAAATTCTGAGCTGTCTAATCCCTCTGAAACTGAATCTTAATGTAAAGATGAGCTGAGAGGTTGGTCCTTGGCAGGAGAAGATGATCAAGAGAGCCAGCATCAGCATGACAGCAGGAGATGCCCAGGAGGAAGAGGCAGAAATGTTTCATGGGGTTGAGGTTGAGGTGGACCATGTAGTGGCAAATCCTCCATCATTTCTGTGCTCAAAAATCCAGAAAGCAATCCATACAGCTTACTTGATAATACAGGATCAGATCAGACTGCAGACACTGATGCCATGAAATCCCTTCACAGTACTAACCATCATAGGGGGTCTCATAGACGAACTGATGAAGATGCTGTTCTGATAGATGGAATGATGGAATCTGATATGGCTTCAGTTAATGAAAACAGCCTAGGTAAGAGATGTGGTTGGAGAGCACAGCCTTTCAGAAAAGGCAATAGATGGCCCAACTAGTGCTTATGGTGATGAAATTCCTAAGCCACATGTACTCCAGGTGACTAAAAGAGTACTACTTTCAAAGAAGAAAACACACAAGAAACAGCAGTCCTGAATGGTGTCTCATAAACTGAAGAAGTTCTAGTGTACAGTTCTACATTACATTTACAATAGTGCTTGCATAAGCTTGTCAAAGGTAAAAGGATATGGATTGCCAGTTTTTACATCACACTTCAGTTCCTCATTTGGAATTCAGAAAGGGGAGGGATCCTGAAGAAATCATATGTAAACATACTTTGACACTACTGTGTTATAAAATATATCATCAGATGTGCCTTGAGAATAGTATATGTAACATTAAAAAAGTTGCTGGAAAACAAACAAACAAGGACAGCTCTACAGAAGTAGCTTGGGTGACCCTTTGTGACCCATGCACTCTGACAATAGTCGTTGTAACTATTGTAGAAGGGAGGATGAGGCCAAGAGATAGGAAAAGTTATGCAAATAAGACACAGAGTCCTAAAGAGTTAACCAATCAGTCTGGGGTTAAGTGAGTTAACATAGCAGAGAGCCAAAACTATCAGGGCCTAATAAAATACAAGGGACCTCACCAGGCATGGTGCCCATGATTTCACATTACTGTAATCCTAGAATCTTGGAGGCTGAGAAATGAGAATCACTGTGAGCTCAAAACTAGCCTAAGCTACACAGTAAGTTCAAAACCAGTGTCAACTGCATAGGGAGACCATGACTCAAAACAAAACAAAACAAAAAATCCTGAAACAAGCAACAACAAAACATAAAAATCTCCACAAACAAACAGAAATGAGAAACCTCAGAAAAAGTCAAATGCAAATAAAATAATTTACATGTCAGACACTAAAGGACTACTTTCTTTTATTTATTTATTTATTTATTTTATTGAAGTACAAATATCAATAAGACAGTTTTAAGATACCTTGACAAGATGGATTTGATAAATTAATACATTGCAAGCTATTTTCATAATGTTTTGGTATCATAGAAGGTGCATACATGATATACTTACAGACATTATTATAGCATATGTCTCATCAGTAAATTAAGAGAGTGTAGGTGTTTGCATATCTTATTTTTTATACCTGAATTACATCAAAGATTCAATAATTAATACTTTCTACCTTGTTATTTTCCTAGTGATTGTCCATAGTACTAGAAGCTGACATAATATCCTGTTCACCCACCATTAGTGCAAATCTTGCCTCTCATGGAATTATGTAGAAGCACGGCATTATCTATCCCAACTGTACTGTCCATACACACACATCATGATTCTTCCTTTCTATACCCCTTCCTTTGTCTACACCTGTCAAAGATGGGCACTTCATTGTCATTCAACTCGATGACAATCCAACACAGTCCAGCATTCCACAACAATAGTGAGTTACCTGAAGAAGTTGTCGACCATAGCCATTTACAGCTCAGCTTAATATTATGGCCCCACGATGTATACTTCATTTTTATACTTTTCTGCTGGATGGTTAAGACCTAGATAGAGCAAGACTTATATACCAACACATGTACTTTATGTTTCTTATGGGGTCAGTGAAGTCCCCTCAGGGTTTATCTTGTAGTCCTGTACCTTATTCTGTAGATCCTTTGTCTGTGTCATCCATGTGGATGAGTCACAGCCAATGCTTGAGCAGTTTGCTCTCTATGAGAGCCTGAGAGAGTTTTCTCTCCATGTGATTCTCCCCAGGCACACTATAGAACTTGGATCTCTTTCTTCTGTGGCTCCAAAATCTCCTTGTTCAGAAAATTTGGAGCTCAACTGAGTTTCATGATGTTGCACTACAGGTTCTCCTATGTCCTGAGTCTTCGCTGACCTTGAAAGGCTAGGGCCAAAATGTTGGATGGCCTTGTGGCTCTTCTACTTCTCCAATTTTGATCTGTGAGCTTAGGTTGTTAACCATCCAGAAGAAAAGCTGATTAGTATCCTGCAACATATGCCATTCACTTTGCCTTATCTGGCTCAATTGTTTTTAGTTGTCATTGTGCATTTCCATTTGTATTTCTGCCTTTCATACTAGGAAGACTATATGATATTTACACATGTGTGTCTGGTTTATTTCACTTATGAGTATATGTTCAAGTGCCATCCACTTCAGTATAAATGCTTCAAACTTATCATTCTTAATAGCTGAGTAATACTCCATTATATAGAAATACCACATCTTTTTCAACCATTCCTCATGTGATGGACATCTTGGTTGTTTCCAAGATTTTGCTATCAGAAATTGTGCTGCTATAAACATAGGTACACATATATCACTATGATACAATCTTTTCAGTTCCTCTGGGAAAATTCCTAGGAGGGGGATAGCTGGCTTGAATGGGATTTCTAGTCCTACTCTTTTGAGGAGTCTCCACATTGATCTCCACAGTGGTTGTACCAGTCTACATTCCCACCAGCAGTGGAGAGAAATGTTCTTAAAGGACTACTTTCAACCAGGAGCCTCCCTGCTTTCTTTCATCTATACTGATACCAAAAACTGCCTGAGTCTAAACTTTCAGTGTCCACCTTATCAAATGTCCCTTTCTAACTAGCAGAGAGCTTTTCTTTTATTCTTCTAAAAAATACAGAGCCATTTTCCATCTTTTGCTCTTTGCTATCCTTGTTGTCTCAAAGCAAGGACATGAGAGCTAGAGGGATCTGGTTACACCATGACCTCCAAAATCAGTGATTTAAAGTCAACAAGAGACAACATTGGGAAATTGGCCATACTCCTGAAATTGTTATACAGATTGAATGCAATCCTGATTAAAATACCATTAGTATACCTTACAGAGCTAGAAAAAACTTTCCTAAAATTCATCTGGAACTAGAAGAGAGCCAGAATAGCAAAAGCAGTCCTGGGCAACAGAGGAAGGGCAGGAGACATCACAATCCCTGACTTGGAATTATACTACAAAGCTCCTGTGATAAGAATCAGCAGGGTACTATCAAAAAAACAAAACAAAACAAAACAAATAGATCTGGGATCAGTGAAACAGATTACAAGACAAGGAGAGCTAGAGGGATCTGGTTACTACATGAACAACAAAATCAGTGATTTAAAGTCAAGAGACAACACTGTGAAAATGGCCATACTTCTAAACAACCAGAAACATACTCAACCACTTTATCTTTCACAAAGGGGCCAAACACTTTCATTGGAATATAGATAACCTCTTTAATAAATGGTGCTGGAAATGCTTTCCACATGCTGAAGGCTAAAATTAGACCCATGTCTCTACACTAAATTACATGTCTACACTAAATTACAGTCTAAATGGATCCAAGATTTAAATATTAAAACAAAAACACTAAACCTTATGGAGAAAAAAGTAGATAGCAATCTTAAAGGTATAGAGATAAGTAGAGAGTTCATGAACAAAACTGAAACTGTATGGAAAATGCTTCAGGGGCTGTGGAGATGGCTCAGTAGAATAAGCACTTGCTGGCAAGTGCAAGGCCCTGAGTTCAACCACTGGTTCCTCTAAAAAGAAAAAAAAAAAATGAGGGAGAGAGAGAGAGAAACAACTGGGATCTCATCTTTTTTGAAAACTTTCTGCACATCAAAAGAAATCACCAACAGAGTAAAAAGAAAGCCATGAACTAGAAATGTATATAGACAGTACTGTCCCTCAGACCAAGGCCTTCTATCTGTAATATGTAAAGAATTTTTAAAAATCAGGCCTCCTAAATTCAATGATCCAAACAAAAATGGGCATCTGAGATGAATATACACTTCTCAGAGAAATACATGTGGCAAATAAATATATGAAAAAAATGCTCAACATCATTGGTCACATTTGAGCAATACAAATTAAAACAACACTGAGACCCAAGGAAGAATAGCTATTTGAAGAAGAAGCCAATCAACAACAAATGCTGGGGGGGGAGGGTGGATGTGGGATAAAAAGAACACTTCTCCACTGTTGATGGGAAGGTAGACTCGTACAACCACTATGGAAATCAGTGTGGAGATTTCTCATAAAACTTAAGATTGGAGGTCCCATTGAAGCCAGCTGTACTCTCTCTTGGCTATTTTTCTAAATGAACTGAAATCATCAGACCACAGTGATATATGTGCACCCATATTTATAGCAGCATGATTTGTCATAGCTAAATCTTGGAAGCAACCCAAATGCCCATCAACTGAAGAATGGATAATGAAGACATGGTATTTTTATTCAATGGATAAAAAAGATAAATTTGAGGATTTTATTGGTAAATGCATGCAGGTAGAGATCATACTCTTATGTGAAATAAATCAGACCCACATGAGCAATCGTCACTAGTGTAACACCCTGAAAGAGTAAATAAAATCTGAATGGTACAATAGATACTGTGAAAGGGAATAAATCTGTTCAATGGGAAGGAGTTATTGAGATGAGAAGGATGGAGGGATGAGAGGAGCTATATCTATGTATGTATCTGTGCAGGAGGGCTTGGATGACTGTACTGTTCAGTTTTCTGCTGATCTATGTAAAGGAATAGTTAATGCTGAAAGGTTTTTTTTTTCTTAATTTCTTATAACTTCTCCAATTTTGCATGCATATATCTGGTAATTAAACAACTAATTTGAAGACACTATGCAATACAACAGATACTGTTGAATTCATATTATTTTGTTTAGTGAAATTCTGTATCATTTCTAATTTTTTATTGTCATTATTTTGTATTTCTTAAAAGCTAAAGTCAACTAAAAGTAAATATGTAACAGTTAGGCTACATGGTTTTAATTTTCCTTCAGTTTTTATTTTTTTCTTTGGCTGAACTGGGGATTGAACTCAAGCCCTTAGCGCTTGCCAGCCTTGGAAGAAATAAATATATTATTCCAAAATTGGCTCTACTAAAAAGAAATGACTGGAAGGAAAGAACAAGACCTGAAAATATATGTTAAATAATTTTTTTCTGTTGTTTTTGTTTCTTTCCTTTGAGGTATAGAGATCAACCCAGGGTCCCACACATGTTCTGTAAGTTCACTACCAGCTGAGATACATCTGCATCCATGCTAAGTGATTTCCATCCATAGAGAAGATAATTGATTTATCAATAGAACTAGAAAATAACCATAAGGAATAAGTAAAATTTGTATTTTTCAGTTTGGAAAGGGAACTTTCTGAATATCAGAATAGTGCAGAAATCAAAGGAAGGAGCTGCCAAGCTTGGAATGCTTTTCAAATACCAATTTTTGGGAAGCACAGTAAAGACTGAGTTAACTTTGACGCTGAGAATTTTG
Organism: Ctenomys sociabilis; assembly: GCA_004027165.1. Lineage (NCBI taxonomy): Eukaryota > Metazoa > Chordata > Mammalia > Rodentia > Ctenomyidae > Ctenomys > Ctenomys sociabilis. The sequence goes on along the minus strand of PVKA01008227.1, from coordinate 16,261 downwards.
TGTCCTCTTTTTGTGTGCCACACATGTCTCTATATTTTTTTCTTTCTGTGTTTATTTTCTTGCTAATTTTTACTTGGTTTGTGAGCTGAGGATGGAATCCTGCACCTTATCCTGGTTAGGCAAGTGTGCCATCCCTGAGCTATGTCCCCAGCCCTGGGAATTTGTCCCAGTGCATTTTTGTGAGAGACTACCAAAGCACAACACTTTGTCTCTGTTCTGAACAATTTCAGAAGTAAAAGCAAGGAGTTTGAGACAAGGTTTCACTACCTTTACAATCCACCTGTCCTTTGCCTTTGTACCTAAACCTCCTGGGTACCTGGGATTACAGACTCTAGAACAGATTTAATAACTTCCTTCCTGTGGGCATATTTGTTTTGTCTCCATTTGTACTTATATTTACTGTTCCTTCATTCCAGACAAAATTATGCAAAATAAAAAAGATAAATTTGAGGCTTTTTATAGGTAAATTAATGCAACTAGAGACCATGCTCATAAGTGAAATTAATCAGACCCGCATGTGCAAACGTCACGTTGCCTTCCTACTGTAAGAACGTGAAAGAGTAAGTAAAATCTGAAAGGTACAATAGATACTGTGAAAGGGAGAGAATCTGCTTAAAGGGAAGGAACAACTGGGATGAGAAAAAGGAAGGAAGGGGAAAACAACATTTTTATATATCATACAGAATGGCTTTGATAATTGTACTAGTGATTTCTGATGGTCTATTGAAAGGAGCAGTTAATACTTAATTTTTTTCTCCTTTTTAAATTCTTATGACTTTTTTTGGTGGAACTGAGGATTGAACTAAGGCCCTTGTGCTTGCCAGGGAAGCACTTATTGCACTAAGCCATCTCCCCAGCCCCAACTTTTTATAATATTTTACAGACATATTTTGCATGCTTATATCTGGTAATCTTAACAACTAATTTGAAGACAACATTACACAATATAACAGCAGCCACTGTTGACTTCCTATTATTTTGTTTAGTGAAATTGTGTATCATTTCTATATTTTTTACTATTTCTTATTCTCTTTAAAAATAAAAAAAATTAAAACAAGAAGTTATGTGTTATTAAAGTGTTAAAAATATCTGTGGAGTCCAAGTGTACCTTTCTGAACTAGCACTTAAAATGCTGTCTTGAACTACAGATTTTCTTTGAACAATAGGTTTTCTGATGTCTGTTCTAAAAATGAAATGACTAGAGAGCCCTGTTGAGGTGTACGAGCCTAACTGTTAAAATAAAATCTCCCACCTATTTTTTCCAGGGATGATCCCCTTCCGTGGCTTTGACCCTGGAAATCACAGGAAGTGAGCCACACCGTGGTGGTGGCTCCCTCACATGGCACGTGGCCATCCTGAGGGAGGAGGGGATGGAACGACATGTCCTGATGCTCTCTGGATCCCAGCCGGGTGACAGCACTGAACACGGGCAGCTCCTGACTGCCAGGGTGGTGTGGGGTCCTATAAGTTGCCCAAGGGGCAAGGCCACATGCCAGACTGCATGGGGGGTGTGAAGTGAGTTCAGGAATCACCCACACAAGAACTGGTCTGATTCCTAGTGCCTAAAGAGAGGGAGAATAGTGTGGACAAATGCTGCAGGTGCTACAGGCTGGTAAGGTTCTTGTGTGCAGGTTCTCAGAAGTGAGACAGTACCAAGATCTTAGAAGAAGACCATGCTGGGGAGATAGCTCTGTGGTCTGAGTGCCTGCCCGGCAAGTGCAAGGACCCTGGTACTGAACACTGTGCTGGCTCAGAACCGAGCCTGCCACTGAAGCTGGGTGTGGTGGTGCACGCCTGTAATCCCAGTGCTAGGGAGGCTGAGTCAGGAGGGTCACTATGAGTTTGAGCTGCATGTGTAGTGAGACCTTGTACCAAATAAATAAATTTAAAATATTTAAACAATAAGACCCAGGCTTACAGGCAAGCTGTACTAGGGATGGGGAGTTTCATCTGAATTGAAGCTTCCACTGAAGAGGGCCAGAACTGATCAAAGCTGCTCACACAACACAGACAGCAGTAGACTTGTACTTGCTCTTTTTTGTGTGTGGGAAACCAGCTCACATTTGTGACATTTTAAAATTGTACAAGTGTTTTGACATCTGCCCTCCCTCCCCATATTTTGTCTCTTATTTGCAGCACCCAGTATGCCTCTGAACTACCAGTGAGACCCGGCAGTGGCTAACAGTAATTTTCCACCCTTCAGAGCTGAACAGTTCAGGTTCCCTGAGCGTTCTCTGTGGTGGTGGTGCTTGTCCAGAGTCGGCACCTCCCCACAGCTGGGGAGCTTTAAACAGACCAGTGAAAGAAAAACTTTTTCCCCTTCAAGGGGAAGAAAGAAAATTATTCCTCAAAACCCAGCTGATCTGGCTGTGAGGTCTTTCCTCTGTCCTGTCTCTCCTGGCTTTTTTTTTTTTTTTGTTTTGTAGTAGAGCAAGAGAGACCAAAACCTAACCTGAGTTACAAGAAACAAGACAGCGATGGCTGTAAAGAGAGTGAGCAGGCGCAGCTGAGCCCGGGCACTCCTTCCTCTCCTACATCCAATGTATGTGCTTCACAGAAAAACAAAAATAACAAATGCACAAAATACATCTCCTAGAATTACAAAACTCATTCATTCAAGGGGGCTGAAGGCAGAAAGGAGGATAAATGGCACTGGGGGGGGCAAAGTATTCAAATCAGTCCAGGCACAGGGGCTGGCAAATGCTAGAAAACAGCTATAGAAAAATCTGTGGTTCATTCAGACTCATGATGGTATTAAAAATCCACACACTGGTGTCAGGAAGATTCTGCCTTATGTGCACTCAAGACAACAAAAGTTCCAATTCTTAAAAGAGAAGGGAATACACAGAGGACCCTTGGCAGAATGGGCCTGGCCTTCCCTGGCCAGGGGAAGAACAGAGGAAAGAGCTGCCATGGCCTCCTCTGACCCTACCAATTGCCATTGCTCTGGACAGCAGCGACTCAGGGACTTACAGCAGCCTTCAGTTTGGCAGGAGACGGATGTGGTGAGGGGACTTCTCTGCAGAGGTGGAGCTGCTCAGTGAAGACTGCCGGTAGATTGTCTCATGGAAGAGTCTATTGCTTAAGAAGACCACCAAGGAGAAAAGGCGCAAGTGAAAAAGGTAAGCTTTCCCAGGGTCTTTGCTTCATTGGCACTGATGATGAATAAAGGAAAGAGGATAGAGAAGAGGCAGCCACTGATAATATACGAGGACTGCATTGCTGTGAGGAAAGCCAAGGGCAGACCAAATCCAAAGTAGTAAGGCCAGTTCCTTTCTATGTTTGCTAAGTGCTGATGCATTTCAGTTCCTTTATTGAACCAACAATATTCGAAGCAGTACAGTGAGTAGAGAAGGGACGTATGCAGCAGACCGACAAGCGGACCAATAAGGTGGATGGGAAAGAGACTCGCAAACATTCCTTGGATGAGGACAAGAGCCTGCAACAAAAGGTTGAAGAGCGATTATTTTGCTAACACTGGGGAATGGTTCAGGCTTCCTCCCTGCCACCTCAAATGTCAGGTCAGCTATGTCTTGAAATCAAATGGCATTCACAATTTTGCTAAGCACGAACAGGGGAAGCACCCAAAGCGCGCTGAAAACTGGCGTGAGGAAGAATTTCAGCCAAATATCTCCATGTAGAGACAGATAATAATCCAGGCTGTTGCTGACTGAAGCACAGGAATAAATACTGAATAAAACAAAAGGAGACTTAACCAGGATACTTCACCATTCCAAGCACAGCAGTGAAAAATCCTTCAACCAATGCATGCCTTCCTCTCTTGCTTCTTCCGCTGTATACTCTGGGTACTCCTCTGAGCCAAGATAGTACTAGGCCTTCTTCAATGCTGCTCCTCTCTCTTCTGCTGGATCTGAGCATCTATCTTTGAGATGATACAAATGCCCCAGATGGAGTCTTTGATTCTCCTGCCGAGGTCCTGCAGAAAAGTTTTGACACTATCTGCCATCTCTTCACCACCCAGATGTCTTATCAACTACACAGAGAGAGACATATTCCCAATCACTCATCATGAAAGACCTGTAATCCCAGCATTCAAAATGCCAAGGCAGATCACTGTAAGTTCAAGCCCAGTCTGGGCTATGTAGTGAGTTCAAGATCAACCTGAACAGTGAAACCTTCAGGTACAAAAGTTTCTTTCTTTCTTTTTTTTAGACAGGGTCTCCCTATGTATTCCGGGCTGGCCTGGAATTCACAGTGATCCTCCTGCCTCAGTCTCCAGAGTACAGCAGCACTTCCGGCTTGAGAAGTTTCCACAGCACCCTCGCCCACTAGGATCCGGTGGGCCCTTCTGCCTGGCAGCCTGCACCGGGGGCGCTCTCAGGCCAGACTGCTGTGCCCACATTGGGCATTCCCAGGCCACTGTACTTACTTCTTTATGTGAAATAAATTCCAGCCAGGGCACCTGAGATGTTCATCAGGTGACCATCAGCGGGCGCTTCTTAACTATCCTGAAGACTCTTGGACTTTCATGAAGCTGGCACCATCATCCTGAGCCAAACATTCTAGCCTTTACCTGTGATCCCAGTATTCAAGGACACTGAAGAGGACACCAAGCTCCAGTCCAGCCTGAACAACTTAGTGAGACCTTGTCTCAACAGTGATAATAAAAAAAAGACTGGAAATGTAGCTCAGTCCAAAATTCTGTATACAACTGGCAGCAAAACCAGTAGGAAAATAATGATGTATTCCCAAGCTTTGTGCCATCCAGAATTAGATCTTCAAGTCTACTAAGAGCAAGTGAAGCCAGGGGCGTGGTTTAGGTTTTTCGCTTGGCAACAGTTCCCTGTTCTGTGTTAGCATCCTGCTTCTGTGGCTTTCTCGGATGCTCATGATGGGTCTGCTGAAGAGAGTGCAAGGGTTGAGAAGCCACGTACGTGGTACCAACAGATCAAAGTGGACTTCCCAGTGCTTTCCAAAGTGACTAAAGCCCAGAGCTCCTTTAGGAAGGATACTGCCTGTTTTGGTTACTTTTCTTTCATTGCTGAGACAAAATACCTGATACCAAAAGTCAGAGGGGGAAAGATTTATTGAGCTCACAGGTAGCCAGTGTTTCAGTCCACCAGAGCTGGCTCCAAGGCAGGCTGGCATGGTACAGGGGCAACAGGTCATGGTGGCGGAAGACAGCAAGAGCAACAAGCACGGGAGGGACAGCGCATTTCCCTCCCTTATGCTATATGCAGGCTACCCACCCCTGGGCGAGTGCAGCGCTCACACTCTTTTTTTTTTTTTTTCAGAACTGGGGATTGAACTCAGGCCCCTGCGCTTGCCAGGAAAGCGCTTATTCTACTGAGCCATCTCCCTGGCTCCAACGCTCACACTCTTGAGCCTAGCCAGAACTGTGCCACGCCAATCACTGGGCTGATTTAGTGATCACACACTTTTAACTTCAGCATCACACATTGTAGATTCAGACACCTCTGGAAAAGCCCTATGATCTTTTGAGGCTTTTGGAGAATGTCTAGACATAAGTCATGACACTGCCTGTGTAGGAATAAAGTCTGATAGGTTTGCAGCTCTACCCATATATGACTGGTGTCTTATTTGCTTTTCTTGTTGCTAGGATGAAATACTCATCTCTCAAAACTTAGAAGAAGCCATTTGTTTTGGCTCAGGTTTCATCTCATAGTCAGCTGGCTCCAAGACAGGACAGCATGGCAGAGGGAAATGGGGGAGAGCTCCTCACACCTGGTGGACTGGACACAGAGAAGGAAAGGATGAAACTGGAGTGAGACAGACCAGACCCAGCCTCAGCCTCACCTCCTAACAGCAAGTCAGCCCTGGGCCTCCATAATGGAATCCCAGTCTGAAAGCCCCACTCAAGAGGCTCTGGGGAACATCTAGATCACAAGTGGCTTGCAGGAGAAGCTGGCTTATCCACCACAGCAGAAGTCCTTGAGGGCAGACAAGATCTTTTCAGAAAAAAGTGTGGTGCCAGTGCTGGTAGGGGTGGGTTCAGAGCTCCAAGGCTATCATGCATCCCTCAGTCTCAGCCTGGGTGTTTCATGTGAATGATCAGCTGGCAAAGTGTAACTCTGCTAGGGCTTAAGCTCCTGAAGTGTCTTCCATCCTCTTGACATGATCTGTGTTTCAAAGTCCAGTAGCTGAGATCAGTAACTCACACAGTAGGGATCTGATAAGATTTCGCACCAGGTTCTCAGAACTGGTAAATCAGATAGGAGGTAGGTCCCACACTCTAAGGGTGAGAAGAGTTTACTCCAGATTGTCCCTTATGGGGTGTGATCAAATGAGGCAAAACATCATAGATCAGTTTGGGAGTGTTTGGGATTATTTAAGTTACATAACACAGCTGGAAGCCATTTATTGGCCAGGTGACCCTTAGCAATTGCAGGGTCTCTGTCTTTCTGCCTTTGCGGTGAGAGGCCAGGACCCTCATGCTGATGATTGCCAGTCACCAGGCACTGTGAGCCTGATCAGCATTCATCCGGAACAATCTTGGGCACTTGTCTTTCCCTTGGCTTCTCAATTACCTACTGTTCCTCTACCTTGGTCCTTTTCACACTCTTTAAAATGTACAATCACTTCTGTACTTCTGAAAAAATGACAATGAAGTTCAGTTCAGGGGGACCTTGTCCCTAACGTCACAGTTTGGTGGTATGTTTTTGGTTCCCTAATGAATACTGCCAGAATAGGACCCATGGCCATGGATACTTCACACTGTAGAACTAATACATGTGAGCCTCTGGGGCCCATCACCAGCACTGGAAAACTAAAAACAAAGCAAGATCTTGAGTATGCCACTTGCACCAAGCCTCCCCCAAAACTGCCGTCTTGAGCTGTAAGCCTGATGTTTGGCATGATATTGTGACCCCATGCAGACTTTTCTCGGAAGGTACAAGATGTTCCCTGTAATAGTGTATTTCTATGAAATTATATCCCATGGCTACTGCGTACGGACTTTGTTCTCTTTCTTTCTGTTCTTGGAGGAGAAGATAATCCCATACTCTTTCATGGTGAAACAGAAGTGACATGGAAAACAAATTTTTTTGTACCTGGGATATCTGCACGGAGCTGCTCCCTCTAATGAGGTCCCAAGGTGAGTCTGGGGCTGACCTGTCCCTGTCCCCTGGGACCTCATTTCCAAGCCCTGCTTTCTGTGCCTCTGCAGCTGCCACTGCACCAGGTTCCTTGCAGGAGGGCTCTGCTCTTGGTCCTCACCTCTCCAGCAGGCACTGGTTCTCTCTGCCCCCTGCTCTTTGCATATCTGTCTTTCTTGTTCCTCAAGTCATGGCTTGAGGGCTCTTTGGAGAGGTTCTATATTTGTTCTGTACACATTGTGTTAAATTGCTAGGAGGGCCAGCGAGATAGCTCAGCAGACTAAGAGACTGCTTAGGCAAGCGCAGGGATGGGGGTTCGATCCCTGGCACCACAGGCCACACTGACCCCACTCATGGGCACTGAGGTGGCTACCAAAACAAGGCATAGTAGTGTATACCTGGAATCCCAGCTTTGGGGAGGCTGAAAACAGGAGGCCACTATGAGTCCAAACTGCATAATGAGACTGTGTACCAAATACATGAATTTAAATAAATAAAGACTGTTAGGATTCCAACCTGTGCCACCTCTTGTTGTCTGAGTAATCTCAGGCAGCCTCGTCTTCACTACCATCAGTGTCCTAGCCTCCCCCTCCCCATAATCTGTCACCTTAGAACACTGCTGGCACCCCTCACATAGATTCCTCTTCCTGCCTCCACAAATCCTCCTGAAGACAGACTTTTCCAGCAGATTCAAGTCTGTGTCCCTAAGCCACCTTGGCCACTCACCATCATTGTGGCGCTCAGCACATTTGCTCCTCAGATTCCCTTACCATGCTCTGAGGTGCCCCTGAGAATCTCCTGAGTGCAGGTCATCTGAGTCCTACAACCAGCCCTCAGCTGTCAGACTGCACAATTACAAAGCCTCCTGGGAGACTTCCTCTTTGCATCATTTTCCCCAGGATTCTGCACACTTTCTGGCTTCTTCCCTCCCAAAAAACCTGCTAGAGAAAGTTCAAGGCCTGACATGGTGCTCAGGGCTCTTCATAGCCTGACCCTATCACCCCCAGGTTTATTTTACCTTCCCATCAGCCTCCTCCCATGCACTGCATAGAAGAACTGATCTCGTTTCCTCTTTGCTGACTGTACTGATCTTTACCTCATGGCATGGGAAAGCAGGTGAAGCATCACTGAACAAATGGCACAAAATAAAAAGATTCTACTCCTGGCTCTGTGCTGGAGTGCACAGTGTGGTGAGAAAATTTAGTGCCCCCGGATGTGCATTTGGAAAGAAAGGAGTGGTTCAATTTTATTACAATCAAATTTTATTAAATTTATTACATTTTAACATGTGTATTAAGCTAAAATTTCCTACCCATGCCAAAGATGCATTGGAAAAACACAAAATGAAAAGGTGACTCTTCCAGGTAAGGGAGGGAGGACAGTACTACTGGAGCCCTGCAAGGTGGGTGTCATGCATCCTGATGACCGGCAGCAATGAGGAGAGGGAGAGAAGGGACACAATGTCAGGCTGGGCTGCTCATGCCCATCAGCCCAGGTCCTGCAGCTGCAGCTGAGGTGGGGTGGCTCCACCTCCCGTTTCTAGTCTCCCCTGGAGGCTGCTGCTGAGGAGCAGCTCTGGCCCTAGAGTAGCAGGAGAGGGGCAGAAGAAAAGACTGTTCCACAACCGTCCTTCCCTGAGTTTTTCTCAAGGCAGAGCAGCTCCCTTCCTGCCCCAGGTGCTGGACCCCCAGCAGGACTCCATCCCTACTGGGCGGCATGCCCGTCTCTGGTCCTAAACTCTTCCTTTCCTCCTGGCCAGCAGGCAGCCTATGGAGCTTCTTCCTGGTGGGGCCCAGTGTGACCTCTGCTGCGCCACCTCCTTGCATCCACCTTGCCTTCCTCACCCTCAGGATCAGATCATATTTAGTGGGCTCCATGTTGGGTAAGAATTATACACTTCAGGGATGATTTGTGACTCTGGAAGGTTGATTAATGCATATGCCATGAGTTACTTCAAGCTGGCCAGGTCTGGGGCCTGACAAAGGTTTCTGGAGTATTGGAGCAACCAGGTCTCCAGCTAGGGGCAGCAGACAGAAGATTCAGGGGCCTGATGGATCCCCATGCTCTTGCCTCTCATGGATCCTGAAGGGGTCTGCCTGTCAGAGACCACCTGGCCTGGGAGCTTGACCCAGAGGACAGTGGTATGGAGCCCAAGCCTGAGCAGTCTAAGCCCCATACCTCCAGAGCAGCCTCCATACAGGATGGCGTGGTCTTGCCTGACTAGGGGAATGGGCTGTGTGTAAGTGGATTCTCATGTACCTGCTCTGCATCCCAAAAACACCTTGCTCCCGGCATGCCTAGCTTCCCAACCCTAGCTCTCTGTCTTCCTCTTTTTTTTTTTTTTTTTTTTTTTTTTTTTTTTTTTTTTTTTTTTTTTTTTTTTTTTTTTTTTTTTTTTTTTTTTTTTTTTTTTTTTTTTTTTTGGTACCAGGAATCAAACTCAGGATCTTGTGCTTGCCACACAGATGCTTAAGCCACTGAGCTATCTCCCCAGCCCTCTGTCTTCCTCTTCTATGAGGTACAGCTCCAGACCCCAGCCTCTAGCAGGTATTAATGACCAGTGTATTAGCCTGGGGTTTCCCTGCTCCACTGAAGCCCATTGCTCTGATGAATCCCACCCTGGAGACAGGAGCCCTTCCCTCTTAGCCCCAAGCCCTCTCACCTCTTGTTTGCTGGTTCACCACAGAGTTGAGGTGGAAGAATTCATTCCTAGGAGGGTCAGGAGAGTGTGACCTTATGGCACCCAGTGTCCCCACCTGCCAGGATGGCCGGGGGACGATCTGATTCAGGAATGAGTAGAGAAGCAGGGAAGGCTGAGAGGTTCATGTGTGCTGCTCCCTAAGTGACAGAGAAGTGTCACTTAGTGTCATTCCTGCAGTGAATGAACCCAGCCAGCTCCTGCGAGTTGTCTCAGTGACTGGGCTGCATAGTGTGCCCCTAGGGGGCGCTGCTCTGGATTAAGGTAGCCAAGAAGCTGGGAAAGTGAGGCTCCAGGTACACAGCTCATTCACTGGCGATGGGGAAGCCCCACAGCCATGGGCTGATTCCCCTACACAGAGCCAGACCTGGAGTAGGTGCTCTGGGGTCTCTGCCTACTTGTTCTATGACTACGCCATCTGAGCGTATTCTCTGAGTACCCCAGTTTCTACAGAACACATTGGGGCATGGAATGGTGCAGGGCCATCCAGATATCCACTCAGGAGGTGGGGGGGGGGGGTCCCCTGGCTTGGAGGTGAGGCATACATGAGGAACAGCAGATCCAGCACCTGCTGCGTAGTGGTGAATCACCTGTAGGTGGATGAGAATGTGAGCAAGAAAAATGGATCCCTTGGTGCTGTGCAGGCACCAAGTGGTTCACTAGCTTCTTCAGTGTGCCTGTTCTAAGGTCTCCACCTTGCTGGCCTCCTCCACCTTGCGGGGTGGACTCATTTTCACCCTGAGGTGGCACCAAGAAAGGAAAGTTCAAGTTTAGAAACCGTAGCCAAGGATTCCGGAAGAAACAGGACAGCAGCGTAAACATGAGAAAACAAAAGAAAGCAAGAAAGTGTGCAGCCATGTCACAGAGGCTTAGTTCAGAGATGAGAGACTCAAAGGAAAGGATAGATTAAAACCTAAAAGGAAAGATGCCAGTGCTCCAAAGGAAAGAGAAGTCCCCCAACATCCTTCCTGCTTATTCTTCCAGTATAATGCACAGCTAGGCCCACCTTATTGTATCCTGGCTGATATCAACTGTATCAACTTTTCCATCAAAGCCAAACTGACTTGGTACCATTGATGGACTGCCTGTGGGTCAAGTGTATCCCTTGTATAACTGATTGTGTAATTAAGGATTTGGGACAGCAGCATCGAGTGGCCCTAAGCATTGCCAAGGATCCATGATTCGAACAATTACCTTTCACACAGCTTACCAGGGACCTATGTAGACCTTAGTGCAGAGAGTAACTCAGCACAAGTGTTACATTGTGGCCATAGTTGACCGGGACCTTAAATGGAGAATCTGCAAGATCCCTGCAGTTCCTATCATGTACATTTCTAATCACAGATACAACATCGATCAGATGTCAGATGATTATGGAACCCATTGGTTCTGATTCTTATAAGACAAAGTTCCTCTGCCTGCTTCCAACCAACTTTCTGTTTTCAGTTTAGTCAGCATGCTGTAGCATGAGCTATTCACCCATTTGCTGTGTTATCAGCTGAGTATGGTTAACTAAATTCACTTTTGATGCTAAAAAGAAAAGAAGAGAAAAAACCATAGCCAACATGGAAAAGCTCGGCCCCCAAGTAAAATAATGTGGGAAGTAGTTCCCATGATTCCCACTCCCACCCCCACACACCCCAGCCAGAGGTCTGGGTAATCCAGGTGATTAGTGTAATGGGCTGGCTCTGTTTGCTGTTTGTTTTGTGTGAAGTCCATTTGACATCCTCAAAAGGGAAAGTTTCTTGTTGGCAGATACCTGGTTTATATTGTGGGTGAGAAACTAGATTATTGTTAGCACAAGTCACACATGTGTTGGTCACTGAGGTGCACAAGGTCTAAAGCCTGGAGATATAGAAATGGTGACCAAGCAGCTTGGTTATAGCTGTCTTTCCCATATGGGTCTGGGACACTGCTGGACTCAGGTTGCGTTACGGCCTGGTAGAGCCATTGCCCAGGGGCATCCAGCTGGCCTGAAACGCAGTTCATAGGCCTCCACGAGCCATGTCACAGCTCAGGCTGGCCGATCCTGTGTGCGTAGATACTTAGACAGTCACCTCACCTGAAGCTTCTTGCAATAATGGGTAGGGTGCGTAGCCACTGAGGGGACACAGCACAGGGTTCCGTGTCCACTGTCTCACTTCTGGTCTAGGTGCTGCCTGGGGGCTCCAGTTGCCCTGATCAGGAGAGGACCAGGCCACATAACCCCAGCCCAGGACAAGTTCAAGATTCCCTTATAGCCCCTAAATACTGCACATCCCCTTCACACCACTGTGAAGCCAGAACCATGAATGAAACTAAGGTGAGCACTGGGAGTGGGGCTCTGCATACCTCAGCTCTGCTGGGTCCCTGTGCTCTGGGCTCTGGGTCTGGGGGTGGTGAGGGGTGAAACCGGTGTCTAGTAGGACTGTCGCACCTGAGTCTGCACTGGGATATGGGTGGAGAAGACCCCAGGTGGGCGAGGACATCTTCACACTCCCCTGCTTGGCCCATAGCACCACCAGTTCTGCAGCCCCTCCAACTTGTCCCCCAGGAGGTGCTGCCTCTGGGTCTCACACACACTTCCCTGTGTCCCAGGTGTCACTGTGTCACCTCTGTTGCCTCTATGTCACCTCTCTGACAAGACCCCACATATACTCTGAGGGCTACCGCGGAAGCAGCCAGGTGCCATCACAGTATAAGGAGATCAGATGTGTCCCCAAGCAGTCACCAGTGAGGACCCAAGCGCCTGAGCATCATGCCATGCCTTTTGGTGAGCAGGATGAGTATAGCAGTCAAGTGAGGGCCCAACATTTGCCTCAGGGCACTGTGGGCCTCTGAGGTCCTGGCCTCCTTCTAGGGCTTCACAACTGTGCTGGCACGTACCTGTCCTGGAGCTCAGGGTGTCCTGGCAGAGCAGAGAGTCAGGCAGCTCACCTTGAATGAGATGCTCCTCCAGGAAGAGACAGAGCCACAGTCACACATGGGAGCCGTGCTCAGCACCACCCCTGCAAGCGGCTGCCTGATCTCCACCTCAGATGATGGTGGCACTTGCTTAGAGGCCTGGTGACCAGGAAGGACTGAGATAGGAAGCCAGGACTGCGCCATGTGTTTCTGTTTTGTTTTTCTGTGTGCTTTGGTCAATTGTAGTTCGTCTGTCTAGTAACTATGGATCAGTCTGCTTCTGCTTCTATGTTACTCCTGCAATGTGAACTAAATCATTTTCAGGATTTCAGACACCAAGCCTCAGGATCCCCATGTGCAAGACGATCTTCCAAAGGAGCCTGCCCAGCTTCTGTGTCTGCAAGCCACTTCTGGGTAGTTTTTGGTGCCACAAGCTGATTTCAGAGTGACTCAAGGAACAGAATGCAATAATGTAAAACGGAAACCAAATTCTGTCCCAGGATGTTGTTGTCCATTTGTTTGTTTGTCTGAATTGTTTGTTCTCTGTCCCCAATGCACCTGTGTCCCCAGCTGCACTTGCACCAGGGGGTAGCCCCCCGAGTCCATAGCTTGGGCTGGAAAAAGTATTAGCTCTGTTCTTCTTTCCCTTCTTGCCTCTTGTGACAGTCTGCCTGAAAAGACAGAAGGGCACAAACTTAGCTCGGTTGCCCTATTGCATTACAATTATTGCTGCAGTGTCAAATTACATTAGTCTTGGGCTTCTACTGTGTGTGCAGATTGAGAGGGGACACTGCTGGGACCTTTGTTATGGCCAGAACAGTACGGAGCAAACTGACTGTCCTGGGCTGTATGATTTGGAACTTTGATAAGTCTCAAGATAAAAATGGAGGGACCAAAAAAAAGACAGAAGGAAAAAAATGTCACAGGACTGTCCTGTTACAATGCTCTATACTGTTAGATTTCTAAATTTCTGTGTAAAAATACATAATTGTTTATTCATATTCTTTAAATATTTTTCATTTTTATCTACATACTCTGTAGGGACTTAAAGTTTAACATATCAATACTTGATGGCCGCCAAGCACCTGCAGTACGTGTTTGGGTACAAGCTGGTGGAGCTGGAGCCTAAAAGCGACTCCTCCATCCTGATCGACATGCTGGAGTCCATGGAGGAGGATGCGGAGGTGCATGGTGACCAAGGCATGCCCACCACGGGGCTCGTGATGGAGCTCATCTTCATGAAGGGCAACACCGTCAAGGAGACAGAGTTTGGGACTTCCTGAGGCGGCTGGAGGTGTACCCCACCAAGAGGCACCTGGTCTTCGGAGATCCCAAGAAGCTGACCACCGAAGACTTCGTGCTGCAGCCACACCTGGAGTACAGGCAGGTACCACGCACGGACCCTGTGGACCATGAACGGCAGTGGGGCCCGCGGACCAACCTGGAAACCAGCAAGATGAAAGTTCTCAAGTTTGTAGCCAAAGTGCGTAATCAGGACCCCAAAGACTGGCCCACACAGCACTGGGAGCACTCTGGGCTGGCTGTCCTGGTGAAGATGGGTGGGTCCCAGGACTCCTGGCCAGGGGGGCAGGCGGAGGGAGCGATTTGTGCGGTGCTTACTTGTGTGTGGCCTTAGGATGATTCGCGAAGTTTTGGGAATTTTTCTGGTATTGTGTTTTATTGCTTTTGGCATTAAATGTTTTCTAGCTTTGTAAAACTAACTGGAAAACTGTACTGTGGTTGCCATTTGAGAACGAGCACATGAGTACATTGTTTTGGTGCCAGGAAGTGAAAACAGAGGAGCTACTGTGTGGCCTGTTATTCCACTTTATAAAGAAAAGACTTCATAAAATTGAAAGTGTGATTGCCTCTATTACCTGACCACATCTGCTTTATTTTCATATATTTCCTTCAGTTACAATTATTATGCATTGTTCCAAATATTATACAGAATGTATTTTCTCTGAGTAGCACATTTTGTCTATTCAGAGTTATTGATCATTTCTGTTGCCGACTTCTTCGTTTCCTTTAGGTTTTTTGTTTTTCTTGCTACTGTAGTTATTATAATAAATACTGTATTTTTAAATACTGTACCTTTATGGTTAAAACAAAAAAAGTTGCAAAAAGGTGTTTATAAAAAATTGAGTGAGAAGGAGGTCATCATAATTTAACCTGGCCAAGAATGCATGTAAATGCACTCTGGTTTTATAAAGACATTTGTTTGACCTACATATTTGTTTGTAGATTTATATGTTGATATCTGAGCTTTAAATACAGATTTTAAAGCATGTTTTCTCCTGAGTTACCAGTTGATCTAAGTTATATATATATATATATATATATATATATATATTCATTAAAATAGAGATTATTAGACAGAACATTTAATTGGTAGACAGAGGAGTGGGCAACTTTTGTTTATCAATGGAGAGCCCAATGATTACCTTAAAGATACCTCCCAGTAATATGGTCATTGGTTAAAAGATAAGTTTAAGGAGACCGGCCAGAGACAGCGTGGCTGACTCCGCCATCCTCCTCCATCCCGCCCACGCCCGCCCAGCCAGAGACCAGCCTGAGACAGTGGCTGACTCCAGCAGCCTCCTGGTTCCCGTGCCAAGCTCGTCCAGCGAGAGCGAATTTACAGGACTCACCAGGCTTCCCAGATCAGTGAGAGTGTGGTGAGTCTGAGGGAGAGCCTTTGGCTTCTTCCCACGCACGCTATGCGGATCCCTGACCCCAACCCCTCCAAGCCAGTGACTGGCCTGAAACCTCAGGACCCACTCACCAACACCTCCCCGGATCCCCTGACCTAAAGCCCACTGATTGAGTGGGAATTTCCCCGATTCTCTGGGCATCAAAGGTCAGTGAGTGTAGAACCTCAGGCCCGTCGTGCGTGAGATACATTTCCCAGAGATTAAGCTGCCCGTCACCTCCCGTGGCCCAGTGACAGCTCCAGGCACACTGTGCCAGAGAAACATTTCCAGGTTTAAATTGGGGAATTACTTCTCGTTTTTTCCTGGTCCCACCCCACAGCCCCAGACCCAGTGCAGGTCGGCCTAGAGTGAGAACTCCAAGCCTGCCATGCTGGAGGGACATTTCTCAGCAATCCACGGTCCCACGCTATGGACCGAAACCCAGCACAGCCTGGCCTCTGAGTGAGGGCTCCAGGCCCACTGCACCAGAGGGATCTTTCTCAGCCTTCTTGGGTTATGGCCTGTAGACCCGGACCCCGCACAAGCTGGCCGGCTCAGTACAGCTTACTCAGTGAATAAGATCATCCACTATCCTATTGTGAGCCCAGAAGACCCACCAAAGCCCAGGCCCACCCACCTGGGGAACGCCCTGCCTGACACAGGAGGGCTGACCCCGGGAAACAGCAGAGGGGAACCAAAGGAGCTGCAGCATAAAAGGAACTGAACACAACAGCTAGACCCAGGATAGGCATACCTGGAAAATCTCAAACTTAATAGACTGGCACCTGAATCTCATAACAAGCTAAGGTTATAGCTGCACCAAAGCTCTACACCAAAGGTCAAAGATCAGTGCTATACAAAATGACAAAGAGAAGGGGAAAAATGCAATCCCAGACCTCGAGTCCATCAGG
>PVKA01008226.1:0-73957 GCA_004027165.1 Ctenomys sociabilis | reverse complement strand
ACGGGAGGATCACTAGGAGTCCGAGCTGTGTAGTGAGACCCTGTACCAAATACATTAGAAAGAAAGAAAGAAAAAAAGGAAGGAAAGAAGGAAGGAAGGAAGGAAGAAAGGAAGGAAGGAAGAAAAAGAAAGAAAGAAAGAAAGAAAGAAAGAAAGAAAGAAAGAAAGAAAGAAAGAAAGAAAGAAAGAAAGAAAGAAAGAAAGAAAGAAAGAAAGAGACCTGAATTAGCTTAAACTAACAGTGTACAAATTCAAGGCTCTGGTAGCCTGGTAGCATGGACAAAGTTATAAAAGAAGGATCACTCACCTCACAGGAGAGGACCCTTCTCAAATGCATTCCTGAATGAGTGATAATGTACATTATTAGACGACATGATTGTTAGGAAGCTGGAAAATTGGTCAAATGTGTGAAGGGCCTCAGAGGTCTAGACCTCAGGGTCCAAAGCAGATAAGCTATCTCAGTCCTGAGATAAACATCTTGGCTAGTTAATGTCCACTATTAGTCACTAGGCAACCTTGTGTCACATGTTACCATCTTTGTAAAGGTATAAATGAACATCTGTATTGTTGCTGGGGACTCCTCTCACCAGCCAGGCAGATGAGTCACCACCTGACCCAGCTCTTGTCTTCTTATCTCTCCTTTCCTCATTCCTGCCACTGTTTCTCCTTGGGTACAGCAAATCACACTGAGACCCACAGATCCTTACACATAATCAGATATGGTTTTCTTTTTCAGTTCTTGTGCATATTAATATATTACATAATATGTGACATTTTCCTCCTCATTGACTTTGCATGATAGAATTTGCAAATATCTCCCTTCTGCTAAATATCACCCTTGTGGTAACTGTATGATACCCAATGCAATGCACACACCAGTATCTATGTTTTCTGTTGTTCAAGATCCAGATTGACAGGGATATGTGGAAAACACCAAAGTAGACTAATCCATGGAAAAGTTGTACAATTCACACAGAGACTGAGACCTTTTGTTACTATATGTGAAACAGATATCTTACAATGAGGAAGGAGAGGCACTATTTAAATTTTTAGCTGGTTTTGTTTATGCATAACTAACCAGCTCCTTATTCTTTTTCTATGAAACCATTACTTACACAGCATATGTACTTATTCATGCAAGTCACCCTTTTCCATAAAGATGCTCATTTTATTATTCCACAGATATTTCCAATTTGGATAATGTGTACAGATAATAAAAGGATGGGTCCGCTGCAGCACACCCTTCTGGAAGCCAATTGTTGCACATCTCCATTCCTAAATGCTTGCAAGGATGTCACCCAACAGGACCTAGTATCTGTTTGGAGGAAAGTGAGGATGTTTAAGGAAAGAAGAATTCTAACTAGAGACTACTATATCTCTTCTTTTCAAAACAGCAATAAGTGATGACTCTCCTCTATCGTATGTAATTTACGTGGAGTTTGACAATTCCTGAGCAAAATGAATAAAAAATAAGATGTGAAGCCATATGGAATCACTTTGGTTAAGCTTTTCCTGAGAAGAACTAAAGTTCAAGATCCAGATGCATGCAGTTGCTTGTGTGTCACAGAAAGACACAGAGAAGAGAGACAGAGAAAACACAATACAGTGTGTTCTCTGTTTCCAGGTGGGGCTGGCACGGTGGGCCATCTGTCCTGGTAAGGAGCATTTTCCCACTGACATTATTTTAAAAGTCAGTTCTGTGGTTGCTTTCATATTTTCAATGAACAATGCACATTTTTTACCTCCACTCAGGGCAGATCCACTACATTTCTCACCACTACTGTGATATTGGGTTTTATGCCTGCTTACCTTATCCTTACAAAGCAATGGGAGAAGTGGCTCTTTATAGCCCCATTTGAAGGGGAGAAAACTACAACTTGAGAGTAAGCAATCAGCCTTTGGTCATTCAGGTAGTAAGAGATCAAGTCAGGACCCAAACACAGACCATTTTCAGCCGAAAGCTGAATGGTGTAAAATGTGGGAACTCCATACAGAGAGTGATGGAGCCTTTACTCAGAGAGAAAGGAAGAGAAAAGAAATCAGAGAATACACAGAAAATTGGGCACTGTAGCTGGGGGCGAACCTTGGAGGCGGGGCACTTGCCTAGTGCATGCAAGGCCCTGCATTACATCACCAGCACAGTGGGCAGGGGTGGGCACAATAGCTGCTTTTAGATTCATAGCCTAAGATCTTTCTCTTTCTTACCATTTATTAAAATTTTATTCTTTTATTTTTACTTATTTATTTATGTATTTTTCATACTGGGTCTCGAACTCAGTGCTTGCACTTTTCAGGTAAGCATTTTTATTTTATTTCATTTTATTTTATTTTAATCACCAACTGTTTTAGGCTGGATTTCCTCCTCCCATATGTTGAAGCTTTAGCCCTGGTATACCAGAATAGGATTACAATGAGGAGCTGGGGCTTCTAACGAGGTAATTAAGGTGCAATGAGACCTCTGGGTAAGCCTAACTCAATGTAATGAGTGTCCTTACACAAATAGGAAACTTTGACACAGACAAGGCAGGGACAAGCCAATGTGAAGAGACAGTACAGAGAGAAGTCCTGGGAAGACACAGGAAGGCCATCTGCAAGTCAAGAAGGGAGTCCCTGGAGGAAATCAGCCCTGCTGATACCTTTGTCTCAGACTTACAGATTCCAGAAAGATAAGAAAACAAATTTCTGTTCTCAAAATAACCCACTCTGGTCTTTTGCTTCAGCAACCCCAAAAACTATTGCCCATCATTAGATGCACATGGTGGTGACATTCTGGGGATCTTCCCCAACCTGTGACCTGACAAAGCCAGTTGTCCAGGGTGACTCCTTAGTGGTCCTTTCAGTACAACAAAAACAGATCAAGAGGACCAAGCTGAGTGCACACCGTATTTGTACCCAAAGCAGAGGTAAGGCTGGCTATACCCACATTTCTCTGAGGATTCTATCCTACTTCTCTCTTTTGTCTTTGTCAAGTGGATGTTTCCAAGAAGACAGTAGTAAAAGGAATACCAGCTGCCGGTGACAGAACAACTCTCAGTTTAAGAGCTACTGAATCAGGGCTTTAACCAAACATGAAATGACAGAGCTGTTTCCAGCAGAGGATTAATCAAGCCAACTCAAGGCGAACACAACATATTTTGGCATTGCTTTTGACAGATGGAAATAAAACAAACATTAGCAACCGGATTCTAGCTAACAATATGCAAAATTAAAGAAGGTACCTTTTTAACTTTGTTTGGAAGCCCACTGTCTTTTCTTATAAAATCTGCAGAAGAAAAAAGACAGAGCTGTTAATCTCGTTATACAACCAGTTAGCACATGCAAACAAGGGGAATTAAAAGTCTTTGCATTCAGGGGAGGAAAGAGATATTTGACACATGTATTTATTAAAGAGACTGGACTGGAAAATAGCACTGCTATATTAATCAGAAATGGTGTAAAAATACTTAAATAATACAACGGAATGTGCATAGACAGCATAAGCTGCTTACAAATGGAAGTCTAAGGTCTAAGTATTTTTTATTTGAAGGTTAAATTTTCAATTAATTTTTTTCAGCTTGTTGCCATCCCTTCCAAGCACCACTATTAATTGCTATAAGAGAATGTCTCTGTTTGAATTCTAGACATGGAAACCAGAAGCTGTCAGCCATCTAATGGGCCTCAGAGTACTGGGGCAGAAATCAGTGTCACTGTGGAAAACCCAAACCAAAATATCAGTTGCTGAGGGGCCAACAGGCCTATTAAAAACCCCTTTTTTACTTGTACCTTTTTCATTTGTTTGCTATCTTAATACGTTTATATTGTGATGACAAAGCTCCTAAGGCTGGGGGATTTCTAAAGGATAGAAATCTATTTCTTATGGCTCTGGAGAATGGAAAGTCCAAGGTCAAGGTGCCGGGAGGTTGGGTGTCTCATGAGGGCCACGTCTCTGCTTCCAAGATGGTGTGCTGGATTCTGTGTCCTCCCGTGGCAGAAGAGAAGACAGACCCACTCCCACCTAAACGATCTTACTCCTTTTACGACTCAATCAACTCCTAGAGCTTCTTTCCCCTTGGTGTTATCAGGTCAGCAATGAAGTTTCAACATGTGAGCTCTGGGAGACACACGCACACTCAGACCATAATATTCATTTTTTCCAAAGTGACATCTTGAAGCACTAGTCCCTCATTGAAAAGTGCAAATAGATGTTTTCTATTATTGCAATTTCTAAATCACTCAACTTCAGGGTTTGTGATTGTCTTTTGTCTACATACACATTCAGTGTACCCAGAGGTGAAAGAATTGCTAGCATTCTTTAAAATGGAACACTAAGCTAGGCTTGAGGCACACATCTATAAGAAACACTAGTACTATGAGAGGCTGAGGCAGGTGGGTCAGAAGTCGACATCCATTCTGGGAAAATTAGACACTTAATGAGATCTTGTCTCCAAATGAAAAGAGCTGGGAATGTACTTCAGTAGGGGGGCCCTGGATTTAGTCTCCCTCCCCCAGGAAAACATGGAGCAAGACTTAGGAAACCATGTCCCAGCTATCAGGAGACTTATTCATGCTTCTTGCTAAATCAGTTAGCACTGAGGGGAGGTCTCTTCACAGCTAATACCCCTCACCATCTGGGAGAAAGGAATTAGGAAGCCATTGAATGACTAACAGGCTTGGAAAGAAGGTTTAAATTTTAAATTAAGGTCAGGAGTTAAGGTCAGGAGTAGAATGAAGGTATGGGATGGAGTTATACTTACCTATGTTTTAGCTGGACAATAAATGTTTTAGATTAAGAGTCAGAATAAAGCAGAAGAATAAATTTAAGTTATGACACAGGAGAATAATGTCATTGAAAATGAGATGTATAGAAATTGTTTAATTTTAAATCACTAGATATCATAGAAAGATCATGAAGCTATTTTGTGTGGGGGATTGGGCTTTGATTTTAGTATAAGGGGCCCAAACTCTGGAACCTTGTGCTTGCCAGGCAGGTACTTAGGCTGCTGAGTTATCTCCCCAGCCCTCATGCAGACTTTTTTTTCAGTCTCATTTTTTATTATTTTTATTTTATTTCATTGAGAAACAAATAGCAATAAGACAGTTTCAAAGCTGATTAATAGCAACAGGACAGTTTCAATAGTTAATACCTTGTACATTGTTACCTTCTTCGTGGTTATCCATATTACAAGATGCAGACAGGATATCCTATCCAAATACTATTAGAACAAATCTTTCTTCTCATTGATTTAAGTGAAAGTAGGTGTATATCTATCCTAACTATACTGTATATACAGATACAAAATGGACTTTCCTTTGTATCCCCTTTTTTTGTTTAGTCCTGTCAGAGATGAGTATTCTATTGGCATCTAAATACTATAGGTGTGTGAATTCAGCAAAACAATCCAACACAGTCCATCAGTCCACAATAGTAGTAGGTTATCCACAAAAGTTGTTGACTTCCGTCTTTCACAGCTCAGGATATTAATATGGCTTTACTTTATATATCTCATTTTTAAACTTTCCTGCTGGATGGTCAAGACAAAGATAAAGAAAGACTATATAACAAGAAATGTATCTTTTGTATAGGATAAGGTCAGTCAATTTCCCTCAGGATTTATCCTGTAACCCTGTACTGAAGTTTGCAGATCTTTTGTCAATGTCAGCCATGTAGATGAGTCATGGCCATTGCTTGACCAATTTGCACTCTACAAAAGCCTAAGAAATATTTTCTTTCCATGTGACTCTCCTTAGGCACACTCTCCATCACTGATCATATTGCTCTGTGGCCCCATAATATCTTGATCATAAAATTTGGGACACAACTGAGTTACATGATGTTACAGTACAGGTTCTCCTATGTCCTGAGTCCTCACTGACCTTGAAAATCTGGGGTCAAAATGTTGGCTGTTCTTGAAGCCTTTCTATTTCTCTAATTTTTGGTCTGTAAACTTAGGTTGTTAACTCTCCAGAAGAATAGCTTATTATTACCATACAACATATGAAGTTGGGTGTAAATTTACTATCTGTCTGACTATCAAAACATCTTAGGTATAACATGGAACAGATATTTTCCATCAAGTATTGATATGTTAAACTTTACGTCCCCACAGAATATGGAGATAAAAATTTAAAAATGAAAAATATTTAAAGAATATGAATAAACAATTATATATTTTTACACAGAAATCTAGAAATCTAACCATATACAGCATTGTTGCAGGACAGTCCTGTGACATTTTTGTTTTCCTTCTGTCTTTTTTTTCATTAATTACCCACTTTAAAAAAAAACAGCAAACAAACTTTTGCTTGAGAGACAGTATTTTTATACAGTGGGTATTACTCAGCTATAAAGAATGATAAACTCGAAGCATTTATATTTAAATGGATGTCACTTGAAGATATACTCATAAGTGAAATAAACCAGACCCACACATGGTCATATAGTCTCCCTAGTATAAGAACTCAAAAGAAGAAATACAAATAGAAAGGTAAATACAATTAAAAGGAAAGGAAGAACTTTAGGATTGGACAATGAGGAGAGGGCAAGGAGAAAAGCTGGGAAACATGACAGGGGCAAAGCAATACACATACATGCACAAGATGGGTAAGGCAATGGTCCTATGAAACATCAGCAGGTTTTTGAAACTAGCAGTTAATTGGTAGGATTCTAACCCTGACTAACTATACATGCTGACACCTGTGAACCAAGCAACTGCACTGAAGACAGCAATGGGTAATAGAAGGGTCACGCTTAGATTGCCTGTCATTCTGGTCTTCTAAATATGCACTTCTTGTCAGGAATATCATGCAGATATTTTAGTTAGTCAAATATAGTTCTGCAGCCCAGTTCCATCTCTTAATATGTATATGACTCGTACAAGTCACCAAAACTCTCAGCCCCAGTTTCTTCATCCCCAAGATTAGAATTTTAATGTCTATTCTGCTTCTGAGTAGTTTTACACCCAGCCAGCAAGTACAGATGGACAGATGATAGGTAGATCAGTGATTCTCAACTAACAGTAAGTTTTTCCCTTTTCCTTAAAATACCAATTTACAATATTTGGAGACATTTTTGATTGCCACAACTTGGTGGAGAATAGAAGCCATGTCCTAAAATTCAGCCACCTTAATAATTATTTATCTACAAATGTCAATAGTTTTGATACAGACAAGTCCTGTATTAGAAATAGATAGCTAGATGATTAAAGATTGTTAATGGAGAATGTGATGACTTATGGACAGTTCACTTGATTGATACATAGGAGAGATATATTTTGGCATCAAACACACTAGGCATTCAACAAATGAAAATGATATTTTATTAAATCTGATGACAGGACTAATAGCATGAAATCTGGGATGAAATGCAGGATGATACTAAGGATGAAATGCCAGTCACTAAGCTAAGTGTCTTTTTTCCAAGAGTAGGGTTAATGATGGAGCTGTGGAATGAGCTGAGGTTGGGGTCAAGCGCAAAGATGCAGATCAGTTCCACTATTAGACCATTCTGAAGGACTGGACAAGAACCAACACAACCCCACCAGCATCAAGCATCCCATTCTGAATTCTTGCTGCTGGGGAGATATAACAAAATTGATATGGCACTTAAAGATGAGGATGGTGACTCTATAATCTCCCACTTTCCATGGCACTGGTATTAGGACATCAGGAATATGCAGATGAGCAAGGTCCATTCAGTACTTATGCCTGTGTATACCTTGCTCATGTCTATTCCCATGAGCAGGAAGCTGGACGGATTTGAGTTCATATGAGGAGCAAATTCTAGGTGCATTCTAATACTAACCTAATTTTGAGAGAAGGCAGCTATTTTCTTACTTGTGTTTAAGAGAACAGGAATTCTATGAGGTCCAGACTAGCACATCTTCACCATCTGTGCCAGTCCACAGGGGTGATGGCCACCCCCAGATCTACGAAGCAGGGCCTTTGAGAGGTAACAGGTGTGGGAGCTGTCAGGGGTCACACCTTACTCTCAGAAGAGTGGGTTAGCATAATGACACCAAATTTTCAGGCAGACAGATCTGTATGCAATTGCGGATAAAAATAAAGAAACGTAAACCACTACACAGACTCCTGGCTAGAGAAATGTGAGCTGCCTGACTTGAGCACGACACAGAGGAAACATTGCGGATGGACTTGATGGCAATTTTCTTGCAGCATGCTGGTGAGAAGTCACTGAATCTGGTGTACACACACATTATGGGGTGTCAATAGTAGTAGCTACTTGACTCTCAGGCCTTCTGGATAGCTGGGATGAGATGTGCCTCATGCTGTGCTCTTACTCAGACCATGAATTGCTGGTGACCAGCCATGTCTCAGACACTCAGTATAAAACAAAGAGGCCTTTATGAGTGACATGAATGTTTTGTTCCCAAGAAAAAATTGTTCCCAATTTCTTCATGTAAATTTATGGATGGAATGTGGTTATTAAGGCTTATTTCTAGAAGTTCTCCCAGAGCCTAACAGGTTAATAGGGGTTGCTTCTGTGAAGTGGCTGGATTATAGGCATGTGACACTGGATTATTCCACTGGAGTGGTAGTTGTGGGTGTAAATTATTGAAGAGTAGGGCTACAGAGGTAGCTCAGCAATATAAACACCTGCTTGGAAAGCACAAGTTTCTGAGTTTGACCCCTAGTACAAAAAAAATTGTTACAAGTAGGGCTCCATCCAAGGTATGGGTAACACCAACAAACAGGCTTTCAGCCTGGATATGATATAAAAGGAAAGAAGGAAGGCAGGCTTGTTGCTGCATGCCTCTTGCTTGCTCTGTCATGGACTCTTTCTCCTCTACCATGACCCTCTCTCTGCCATGCCACCCTGCTTTGGAGCCAACAAACTACAGACTGAAACTTCTACAGGCTATGAGCTAGGTTAACCTTTCCTCCTTTACCTGGAGGGTGTCAGATATTTCGTTCCAGCATGGAGAAAATAGCTAAGATGTTGGTTTGCACTTCAACCAATGAAAGCTGCTTTCAGGTATAATTCCCCATGACCTAGATCTTCCCAGGATTGACCTCCTTCAAAGCATTGGTGAGAGAAGGAATGGTGAAAGTCTGATTCTCTGTCAGAGAAGGTTTGATTTTACACCTATGGTGGACTCCTTAGGGGGACAGAATAATCAAAACCACCATTCGTCTGGGAACACTTTTACCAGTTCCAATCTTGTCCTTGTTTGTAAGGAACTCTTGTTCCCACCTCCCAGGCCCAGGAAACCACTAATCTATTTTCCATCTCTACAGATTTACCTTTTGTCCCTAGATCCATTCCTGTTTTAGATTTGTCTTTTTCTATAAAGGACATGATCTATTAAGCAGTCTTCTGTATCTCGCTCCTTTCATTTAGCATAATGCCTTTCCAGACACATCCATGCTGTAGTATGCATCAGTACTTCAATCTTTTATATGGCCAAATAATAGTCCATTGTATGGACATACCCCATTTAATTTACTCCTTCATCTATTGTGCTGTTGACACTTTATGGCTATAATGAATCATGCTGCAATGAATTTTCATGTACAAGCTTTTACATGGACATATCTTTTCAATTCTCTTAGGTTGACCTGCTACGTTGCTTGGTAAATTTATGCTTCTGCTCACAGGATCCTGAACAGCCTCTGAGCCAACCTCTCCCTCAGTCTGTGTCGGTAATGAAACGAGGACCTGAGGACTCACCTACCGTGTTTTCACATCCTTCATCCCCCAGGTGACCTCCTATTAAATCTCTTGAAATTCCACACACCTGTATCATGAAGACAGTGTTGTAGTGTCCACCTGATGTTACAATTTCAATTCCATGATTCAGTAAAATCAAAAGATGGCAAAGGGCTGACTACATGAAAGATTATAATGCGGCATTACTGCTGTCATTAGTGTTAATTGCTTTTCACCTGTGACTTAAAATGATGGGGTTTTAAGATCTGTTTCATTGATCAGGAAACAGCCCAGATCCAGTGCAAACAGGCTTTGATTTTCCTGGTTGGTCCCATCATTTCCCCTTCTTGCTATGAGAACTTTTGTAATGTGAAGATTCTCTTCAAAAATGATAGCACTAACCTCATGTTTCAGAATTTCTGCAGGATTAAGAAGATTAAACCCAAGCCCTGGAGGTTGGAGTGTTGTGACTTCACTTTAATTTCTGTCTAGATAGGCGGTATACCTCAAAGGAAGCCTGGAAGAATAAAACATGTTGAAAGGTAACTATTTCATTTTATTCATTTATTTTATTCTATTTGTACTGCTGATGCCATCATATTATTAAAACTGTGGTGGTGGTGGCCCAGTGGGACCACCTGGGAATCTCTGGTCACTTTCAGTGCCTGAGTCCCCCTTCCCCTACTCCCAGTGGATCTCCAATGAATTCAGGGAGGGGCTCTGAAATATGGGCTCTTTAATATCCCAGGTTGTTCCCACACATAACCAAAATTCAGAACCATTGCTACAGACTACATGACACTTGGTAGAGATTACTTTTTCTATTCCTCAGTTAATAGGTTGGGAGACAGGTTGCAGCCCCTGTCTAAGGTCACATATCCAACTCTTGTTGACTCTGGGGCTTGAATCCAGGTCTCCAGACTCAGTCTTATGCTCTATTTTTCTACACAACATTTGCTAGAAAAGAAAAAGTTAAAAAGAACCACAGTGGAGGAGGAAAATGTTAACTCTTTGGCAAAAAAAAAGCACCAATTCATGGGTGTAGTATATTTACCTGGGATACATTCAAGGGAGGGCTTCACTTTGCTTTCTTTTGCACATGCCAAAACCAGCGTCTAGTTTGTTACAAAAATGCTTACTGTGAAGAAATTCATTGAGAGGTAGAGATTCTAAAGGGATAGATAAATCTATAAGCAAGACTACTGAGTTGGTAAAATGCCCAGCTCAGCAGTTCAGAGTCAAACCCAGAAAGGCTTTGTGAGCAGGTGAGTGCCTTTATTATGCTAATCAGCTCTGGACCCATGAAACTGTGAGATCACTGGCACTTCTGGGATGCTCCAGAGCAGGGATGGAGGTGCATGTACCTATATGGCGAGTGCTGAAACGCACAACAGGCAGCCCATGGGTGGGCCACGGCCTTGGCTGTCTCCACACTGAAGGCCTGACAATTTGTGAGTCAGTGGGTTGATGGAGGAAATGCTGAACTGGAAGGAATGCTCTGGGAGAATCATTAGATGTAACGACAAAATGGAAATTCAAGATCATAAGCCAAGCCTCTCGTTTTATAGATTAAAGGAAATGAAGCCCAGAGAGAAGTTATTTGCTTCAAAACCACAGAGTTAAGAGGTGTGGCAGATACATCTCTGTGCTTAGTGGTTTTTCCATCACTAAAAACCAAATAAACCAAAAACCACAGGCAAAAGGCAGACTAGCTCTGATTAATATCAGAGATTTTCCTCCCCTCTTGCCTCTAACCCTGTCTATTCTGCCTGGGAGTGAACTGCAATATTGGCTTCTACTTTAGATTTAGAGGCTCTCTAGAGAATACTGGGAATCTAGACTGTGACTCTAGTATTGCTTTGTGTCTAGGAGAAAATCACTGCTGTGCTTCAAATTCTCCTGAAGTAAAATGCAAAGTATGAAGAGACAATGCTAGTGATACAGTGCCGGGACTGCTACCCAAAACAGGAATGGATAACTGAACAGTCAAATCTGGATCACCTGTTTTGGTCAATAAATTTTATCAGAACACAGGCCTTTCTAGTCATTAATGTCTTTATTGATTATGGCTGCTGACATGATGCACTGGCAAAGTTGAGTGGATGTGACTAAAATCTCCATGAGGCAGGCCCTCCAAGTGGGAGCAATCACTGTCTGGCCCTAGACAGCAGTGCTTGCTATCGCCTATGAAAGGATGTACCTTCTGTTGACTACTTGTGAGATAAAAAAGGCACACACACACACACACACACACACACACACACACACTGTCCTATCATGTACTCTATTGACTTATTCCTGGCCCAGATAATTTTTCTGCTTGTTGCAGATTTAGCCATATGTTTAGATTATTTTAAACATATGGCTAAATACAAAAGCAAACCCAGTAAGAGATATTCATTATTTCTTTGCTTTAGCAGATATTAATATTCTATTAGCTATTATGTTTGCAAAACACTGTATCACATGGTTCTATATTCACTAAAAATCTGAAGTTCTCTTAGCATGAAAAAATAGAAGTTCACATCAATGCATGTGGGTCCACATAAATAACCTAAGAGGTCAGCACAAGTGTATCGTGGCTGTTGTCACTCTATTTTGGCATTTCTATCCTTTCCAGATGAGTGGCAGGGTCTCATTTGTGAGATACACAATATAAACTTCAAGACATCCATTTTGCTGAGACTCAGAAAATAAACGAGTTATTAAATATATAATTTAATTTAAAATAAAATTGCGGTTTTGGGGGTTATGACAGTTTTCCTTACTGGAAAACCTTAATGCATTGCCTAAGTACTAGTATAAGTAGGGCAACCTTAAAAGAAAATAAGTGTCTTTATTGTCGAGCACCTTTTTCATTTATTCTTATCCTTAATCCACTTAGTGAAGCCTCAATCTTAGGGCTCAATCTTAATTGGAATGTCCTTTCATCACCATTATTTCTTTTGTTAAGAAAAGCACAAGCATTGAGATTTCTCTGGACCCCAAGTTGGGCATGATTCTATTGGAAGTCAAAGACACCACAGCCTTTCAGTCTCCCATGACCTGGTCCCACTGACATGAAGCCAAGGACAGATTTTTTGTTTCATCTTCTTCAGATCTGACCAAGACAAAGACGAAATATCTGACTCTGTCCTTTGGCTCTGACAGAATTATTTGACTCTTGCAATCCTATACTATTTCTTTACTGTATTATTTGTCTTTTTGAAGCCCTTTGAAAGTACGTGTGTGTGTATGTGTGTGCATGTGTGCGTGTGTGTGTGTATGCATATGTGCACTCAAGTGTGCATACATACCTGAACTCCAATCCCTCTTGGCCTCACAACTGAGCTGAGTGTCAGATAAACACAATTTAGCACCAGAGATCACATTTAAAAAGTCTCCCTTTCTGGTACATATTCCTCAGATGAAGAATTAGGAGTTAAACATGGTTCTGCTAATGACATTCTCTCTCTCTCTCTCTCTCTCTCTCTCTCTCTCTCTCTCTCTCTCTCTCTCTCTCTCTCTCTCTCTCTCCCTCTCTCTCTCTCTCTCTCTGTCTCTAAAGGCCAGGAATACACTGTTACCACATGGGTGCAGAGTCAGAGGGATAAATTGTTGTTGTGATAAGCATCACTTGTAATGTTGCTATTGCACTTGAGCTCACTACTCTACAAGGCAAGGATGGGGTAAGATGGACCAGCCAAAAACCTGTGTTTCCACCTGGCTTTCAAGTTCCATTTTGTAGAGTGTCTTATGTGCCCACCTATTTCTCCAGATGAAGGGGACAATATGTTTTTTAAGATTTGGGATCTTATACCTCTTCATTAGCCATTATAATAGCTTTTGCTAAACCAAGAGACAAAGCTCCAGTCACACATTGGGCATGACAATCTCAAGCCATGATCCAGAGTTGTATTAGGTGCACAACTAAGGGGCCTTAGTGCTATTAGACAACTCTTAAGTCTATCACCTAGAAGATTAATAATGATAAGAATATCTATTTCTTAGTGAAAGATGTTTCTCTCGATACTTAACATATCCACACAGGCGTGAAGCTAAGCACCATAATGGGGGACCTTGAACATGCCCATAATTAAAATGACTTTTCTCTAGAATGCCAAGGAAAATTGTATATTTCTCTTAATTACTGTAAAAACATAGTAACATAACTTGAAAAAGTAATATCCCTCCTGAACTTATCTCTCTTGAGATCATGTAAAAGAAGGATTTCAACACTGAGTGACCCTACTTGGGATCACAAGGACACCTGTAATAGCTACTTAAAATGTTTGTCCTCCAGGACCAACTTATGCATATCCTGTCTCTTGAGATTTGCAGTCAGGCTCAGAATCACACTTTTGAGACAGGCTTCTGCTATATATTTTAGAATGGTCTTTAACCCACTATGTAACCCAGGTTGACCTTGAACTTGGGGCAATACTCCTGCCTCAGCCTCCCTGGTGCTAGGATTATAGATGTGCACCACTGCACACAGATTTTGTGCTGTGTGCCAAGGGCCTCAACGTGCATGGTCAGAAGACTAAGCTTTGAGAAGCATCACAACAGTGCACTCGATTCCACTCATATTTTCTTTTCTTTTTTATATTAATTTTATTGAGAAAGAAGTAGCAATGAGATAATTTTAAAACAAGTTAGTAGGACACTTACAATAATACATTGCATACTGTTGCCTTTGTAGTAGTTATTCATAGTGGAAGATGCAGCCATGATACCTTGTCTAAACACTATTGGTTCAAAATTTTCTTCTCATTGAACTAAAGAGAAAGTAGCTGTATATCTATGCTATTTTATTTTCTCATTCGCTACATAGCTCTCAGGCTTCTAATTTTGTGCTCCAGCTCTGTTACCTGATGCACATTTATGTACACTGCATATGTGTTTTTCAGCCCAGTAACACTTAAAAGATAATAATTTAAGTCCTAAATCTTCTTTTAAACAAATTTATATAGGCAGAGTCTTATAATACAGGGCCAAAAGGCATTTGAGCATTCATGCTGTTTTACCATACTGTTTCAAAATTTCTATTTAAATTAGAAGATTAAATAACCCAATTTTTACCATAGTAGCACTAACAATGTGTACTTTTATTTTTACTTTGTGTCACTACTGTAGTCAGTGTGAAATGGTATCTTAAGGTAGATTTACTTCGTACTTTCAGATTTCTCATGTAGAGTCACATGCTTCCTTTTCTGTTTGTTTGTTTGTTTTTGGTATTGTGCTGTTTTTATTTTGTTTTGGTCTTATATAAGATTCTCAGAATTACAGATAAACTTTTGCCTTACTCTCTGGATTCAGGCCAAGGCATGTTGCTCTTTTTCTTATTGTCCAGATGACTAATACTTAATAGAGAGGAGACTAAATACCTGCAACAGAGCAGGGGCTGAGGTCCCAATGAGTGCCTGAGGCTGATCCTCTCAGCCTCCCCACATTAGTCTTACGGCAAAACCCTCCAGATGGTTAGCCCAGAGGAAGAGAGTCCTGCCAAGCCAGACTCCCTGGGAAATGTGCTCTGAGACCAGCATGTGCATCCAGGAGATGGTTAGGGGAGTTTTCTATGCTGCAGCTGGCCCAATGACACAGTTCAGAGGAGCTGCCTCAGCCCTGGTCCTGGAGATTTCAAAAGCCGGGTGAGCCATCAGCATTCTGAGACCAAGGCCTTTTTCTTTGCAATCCCATGAAACAGTCATTTGATGGGGATGGAATACTAGAATGGGTGGGGCAACGCTTATCATTGGAAAGCCTAGCAGAGCACTGAGACGGGCTCCGTCAGTCACCAGTGCAGCCAGCAACTGGCAGCGGGAGCCTCGCCTTTGAGAAGGAGAGCTGAGTGACGCACTCCAACATCCTCTGCAGAAGGACCCTGATGCTTATTGGAAATCTACAGATTCTTTACTGTGCTCTTGTTCCGAGTATATGCTGATTTGTACCAAAATGCTCCAAACCTGAGTAGCTGAAAACAACAAAAGTAAAAATTTAGAGCCAGGGAAATTTAAGTTTGTTCCTGTTACTGAAACTTGAGTCAGGACAAACTGGGCTGTTCTTCAGCCTCTTTGATGGTGGTCTTTTTTAGTTGCTTTCCTTTCAGATGGCAGCTGTAGGTTCAGCCTAGCCAGGACAATGGGAGAACAGGACTTCTCCAGTCCTTTAAAGGGAGTCTCAGAGTCTCTGCTCACTATGGCTCGCCTCACCCCATGGAGCTTCTGCACCTGATCTCTCCAGTAAGGTAACTCTTCTTATGTGGAAACTTGAGATCACGCTCCAGCCTAAGCATTCCAAATACTGTTTCTCCTTTCAGCACTCCTGACATTTGGGATTGAGTGATTACATTTTTCGTTGGAAGGGATGGGGCATCTCATGTAATGCCGACGATCTAGCCACATCCCTAACCTCCATACTCTAGATGCCAGTACCTCTCCACACTGAGATGATAAAAGCTCTCTCTTGATGTTGACATCATGGTCCCTTGGAGTGAAGGATCAGTGTGCTTTGAGAATCACTGCTTTGAAAGGACTCATACCTTTAGTGTTATTGGAATTTCTACCTCATTCTATTGAATAAGGCAAGCCACAAACACAGCCCAGTTTCAAAGTATATGAATACCAAGAAATGCAGTATCATTTCATCTTCAAGAGCTTTCAGTTATTTTATCTATACATTGGGTAACTGTGGTTCTAGAAGGCTCATGCCAGTATTGGCACAACATGGAATGGAGACTCATTCTTGCTTTCTTCTATGACACAAATAGTCACAGAACTAAGATTTGAACCCCAGCCTTCCCAAGAGCAAAGCCCATCTTCTGTCCACTCCCCAAGGTTCCTAGCGCAGGTATCAAAGGGTTACTTTTAGAAATGAACTGCTCTCAGTCTCTTACAAAAACATGCAAGAGAAAAGAGAGAGGCTTTGTTTGGGCTTAGTTACGGTTAATGAAGAAAACATTAATCACTTGAAGTACTATTTGGGAGCTCATGAAACTGAAATGAAGCACAGTATGAAATGTTCATTTATTTCTGAGGGATTTATTTTGTTAACATTCAATCACTCAATCCTCTTTTGCCTATCTGTAGAATTTGAGGGGAAGAACTCTTTTTCAAAAATACTTGCAGTCCTCTAAGTGAAAAAAGGAGCAGCCTCTTTCTTCTGGAGATATAGCAATGGGGAGCACAGATAGAGCTAGGGCCTCCCTTGGACATCCCATACCTAAGTGCACAGTTCTTTCAAGGTGGTCTACATTGGTCCTTTCTACAAGATCCATGACCCATTCAGCCTTTTACAAGATTCCAAATTCTACCATACTATGGTGTTCCTGGACGTGCAGTTTCGTTCTACCATTTACCACTTAGGTTACATGGCTTAAGCTTCACCTAAACTTCCAGACCTTCCATTACTTTATCCATAAACTGGATAAAATAACTAGCAGCCTGTAGGATTTGAGTTTAGGAAAATGAAATGGCAGGATACATTTGGTCCCTTAGTTTCCTTTCTTGAGAAAGGAAGGAATTGCTGAGAAGGATACAGACACACCCAATGGGACTTTCTTACTCACAGGCAGATTAATTCCAAGCTTCTCTTTTCCCAGTGGGAAGCCTAGTGTGAGAGAGAAAACTACCAGAGAATTGGAGATATCTGTGGTCATCAGCACTTGGGAATTCAGGCCACATATTGGGACAAGTTTATTCTAGGTGCTG
Source organism: Ctenomys sociabilis (assembly GCA_004027165.1). Classification (NCBI taxonomy): domain Eukaryota; kingdom Metazoa; phylum Chordata; class Mammalia; order Rodentia; family Ctenomyidae; genus Ctenomys; species Ctenomys sociabilis. Next base: position 56,623 of record PVKA01008226.1, on the reverse strand, counting down.
CAATAACTCCAGCACTTTTGATAAAATTCTTCACTTTGGTTCCAAGTAGTCTTCTTTTAATGAGTTAGGAAAAACATTGGTAAGCTCTTGCTTGTATTTCTTGCTGCAGTCCCAGACAAACACGCTGTTTTGTGTTTGTTGTTGCTGCTGTTGTAATCAGTAGTCACTTTGAACACCTAAAACTTTCTCCTGTAACTCTGCCTGATAGACAATGGAAACTGGAGACAGAGGAAAGGCTTGGCCAGGATGAAGCCCTGAAGCCAGGTGTCCCCACCCCTGGTTTTAAGCACATTACCTCCAAAGCATTTCTTGAAACAATCTGAATTCTGAATTGTCCTTAAATCTCATTACTTTCATTTTTTTGTAGACAAAATTCTTTTTTTCCTGAAATGTGCAGGAACTTAGTGTGCTGGTTAATTGAATATTTTATCTAACAGAAAGACACTATATTCTGCACGCATGGAATTCCAGTTTTCAATGTTGGAATGCATCAATAAGTTTTTCAAACAAAATTTTAATCAAATGTAATTTAATATTTATCTGAGATCTTGTAAAGAATGGTAGATTTTTGTGTTTCCTCTAGGGCATAATATGAAACATCCATTTTCCAAAACTATAAGGATAAAAGTGTGAATTATTGGAAGTCACATATTTATATGGTGAAAATGCATGACATTCCTTCACTGGCCACAGATCTGGTTGAATCTTCACTCCAGATGTATGAATTGGCTGTTCTCAGGCAAGCTAATCTCTACAAGCTTTCATTTTTAATCTGTAAATTTGATATAATGGCATTGCTTTAAAGAAGTAATCAGATAATCATCGGAAAGCACAAGCCTGCCTCTAGTAAGTACTTAATCAGGTCAACTCTATCTTGCCCACTCTCTTCCTTTAGATTCAACTGCAGAGAGTAGAAATGTGCAGAGAAAAGTGAGGAAAGCCAGCAAAGTTGCAGAGCACCTGTTTTCACAGAGAAGTTGCTGATAAAACAAGGATGGATGGTTAGGGTTTTTTTTTTGTTTGTTTGTTTGTTTCTTTGTTTGTGTTTTGTATTTTAGTAAGGGTCTACAGGGTCTGCAAGGTCTTGCTACATAGATCAGACTCATACAGATTGTTATGGTTTGTGTCTAGTTGTCCTCCCAAAAGCCTCATGTAGTTATGGGGTGGGGACTTCTAGAGTTTGTGATTAACTCATGATCCACTGGGATTATGTGTGATCCAAGGCTTGGATTACGGGTCTTAGTACTGCTGGTATTATGGGTATGAGTACTTCTCCCACCCTAGGGCAGAGATCCTGAATGTAATATAAGAGACAGAGAGACAGACTTTCTGTAGCCACTGCTCTTTGTTGTTGCTGTTCTACTACTATGAATTAATTGCTACTCTCTGCCTTGTGCCATTCTGCCTTGGAGCCAGTGAGTATGGACTGAAACTTGCAGTAACTGTGAATTAAATAAACCTCTCCTTCCCTCATTTTGAGGGTCTGAGTATTTGTCCCAGCAATGAAAGAAGAGTAACTAAGACAGTGATCCACCTGTGGTTAGCTTCCTAAGAGCTGGGATGACAGGCCTGCACCACCACGCCCAGTCTCAATAGTTGTCTCAGCGTGCCCTGGGGATGGGACCAGCACAGTAGCTGGGGATCAAACCTCTGACCCCTGTGTCTGCCTAAGCAGGTGCTTTAATCTACTGAGCTATTTGGCCAGCCCTGGTTAGAGTTTTAAGAGTATGATTTTCATTTCTTCCATACCATACTGCATGCATCCATGATATTTAAGCAAAATGGCCAGCCCATAATGTTCCCGTGACTGGGAACATGAACAAGTTAGAGAGATCATAGCAGGACTCCAGTCTTCCCCTCGAGTTAAGATTTCTCTCAAACTCATGTTTAAATAAGCCTTTCTTGGGAGGGATGAAAATGGTATTGACAAAATTCTTGAACTTTGGCCCTAAATAACCTTCTTCTGGTGCTTTAGGAAAAGAAGCATGAAGCCCTTTCTTATACATCCTATTGCAGTCTCAGACATATATGGTGGCTTTTCTCTGCCATCAATCACCTTGAACTTCTAGGGCAGTAGAGATGTTTGTTTCAGACACTGAGATAATCAGTGAACCAGTTTTTATTCAGCTAATTATTACCAAATGGTAACTATGGACCCCATTTTATTTGTTGGCCTGTTGTTTGTCTTGCTGTTTACGTGTCTCAGTTTCACTTAGGGTAAGTGATGACAGATCTTGGCTCAGGTAGATGGATTCCAGCAAAGACCCCACTTCCTGTATCCCAGCCACAGGAAGGGTTTCTCCATGCCAGTTTCCTCCCAGGGATTGGTCAGCTGTCCAGGGAGCACTAAGGAAGCAAAAGGTTGTCTTGAAATGTGAATAGAAGTGCCTGATCGGCAGGTGTGATCTAAGAAACTCTCAATGAGAGGAAATAGGTTTAAGCTAGGAAGCATCAAGCGCAACCAGTGTATCCCAAAGAAGCTGTGGAGTGAAGATGACTAGCATTTGTGGCTTCTCAAACATCAGAAGAGGAGAGGTGTTTTGTTTGGAAGAATTGCTGCAGCAGAGCCCACTGCTCACAGCTATTCTGTGTGGAACACTTCCTGTTGGGCGCCCTTGTCTGGTTACAAGGTCAGTATGAGGACTGAAAGAGCTCTAGGACCAGAGCACTGGAGGAGAAGAGGTGGAAGGCAGAGGAAACCAGTCTGTGTATTTCTGGGTTAGACATAGCTTTCTTCCATCAAGCTAGACAATGAAAGGATAAAGAGAGGTTGTCAGTCCTCTGGGCTTGGCTGCATCCCCACCCCCTACCATTCAGGATAACACAATGGTGTATAAATGGGATACAGATTTATAATCCAATGTCCAGTGGTTCCATTTTACCTCTTTCTCCAATTAGTTGTACAATATGGGCTTACCCTTACATCAGATTGACATGGGGGCCTTGTGCAGTGGCTGTGAGGTTAAGTGGAATAAAACACATGAAAGATATGGTATGATAGGGTCAGCGAGGTAGCTCAGCTGTCTAAAGCACCTGCTTAGCCAAGCTTAGGCAAGCTAGGGACCAGTCTGATCCTGGCACCACATGCTGAGCCCCCAAGGTGAGCCGAATTGGATGCAGACACACACAAAAATAAAATAAAATAAATTTAAAAGATATGGTATGGTAATAGCACTTCCTAAATTACTTCTCCTTTTCTCTCTAATATCCTTCCTTTGATTCTAAAGCTATGATGAATCATGGGTTACTTCCTACTAAAATCCCATCTCCCTGTTCCTAATAACAGAAGGCTAATTTCATCCAGGGTCTTTCTTCCCAAAGTTCAGCTAATTGACTATATCTATGAGCCTGCCTTGGCCTTGCTGGTAAGGGGTGGCCAGTGAGACTGAAGCAGAAGCTATTGAGAGGGGCTCTAGGGGAAACCACACTCCAAATCCTTCCATATCCAGGTGTAGGAAGAGTTACCACAAGCCAGACACCATGGGGATATCTGCAAACTTTATGCCCAAACAGGAACAAGGAAACAATAGGAATAGTGTAAACAGAGGGACTTAACACTTTGTGCTTCCACCATGTTGATCCATGGCTAAGCCTTTTATTTCTCTCACTCACAAAAGATCTTGTGGACACTGTTTTTTTTCTATTAACTTCTTTTTTCAAGTTAGAAACAACAGGCACAGATCATATGAATAGATATATGTAGGTGTGGGTGAATAGATGAATGTGTGCATGAGTGAATCACAACTAAAAGGGCCTATGGGAATTAAAGATGGAGAATTATGGGAAGAGGGTGAGTGCATTAATTTCCTAATTGGACTAGAACAGATGATCAAAAACTTGCCTTCAAATGATAAAATTTGTCATTTCAGCAGTTCCACAAATGTGAAGCCCAATGTGAATCTCAATAAACAAAAATTAAGATGGCAGCAGGGCTGTGCTTCTTTCTGGAAGCTCTAGGGAAAGACTGCTTCCCTGCCCTTCTGACCTTGAGCCTACTCACATTCCTTGGCTCACTGCTCCTTCCTCCATTTTCAAGGCCAGCAACATTGGTCCAAGTGCTGCTAATGCCATCTACTGTTCTTTCTTCTTGTGATTACAATGGGCCTGCCCGGATAATCCAGGACAATGCCCCTCTCGTAGGGACAGCTGATGAGCAGCCCCTGTCCTGTGTGCAATTTGACCTCCCCATTGCCATATGAGCTATCATACTCAGGGTTCAAAGACGATGGTGTGGACATTTTGCGGGACCATTATTTTGCTTACCACGGTCTGTTTCTGTAGAAGATCTCTCATCATTCACAGGAACATTTTTGCAATAGGAGCAGCTGCAGCATGTCCCTTACTCCATGGCAGCATGTCAGGTCTCTGTTTAAGGATTATAGAAAGATGAGCCCATCTGGCTCATTTTCCTGGCATGGCAGTGTGGGTACAGCTGTGGTCACAGCATCTCCCACTGTCATTCTTCTAATGTGAACTCCCAGTCAGCAATTTGGAGAAAGAAGACTGATGCAAACCAGCTACACCCAGGGATTGTTTGAGGGTTCTGGAGCTTTCCTAAGATTATGCCCCAAGGCTTTTAGCCATGCGGAGTTAATTTTCAAGAAGTTCAGGAACAGGCAGGAAAGAGAAAAGCATTTGTTGACCCAGAATCAGTCTCTCCATATTCATTTTCCCATTTCATGCCTTTAATCAGACATGAGATTCAGGTTGCAAAGTAGGACACTGATGTTCTCGGAGGGAAGGCAACTAGGTCAGGGTGGCCCAGCTACTGAGTGACAAAGCAGAAACTGGGGATCTGACCTTCTAACCAGCAGACTCTAAGCAAGTCTGTCCAACAGCTGTCACAGTCTGAGCCCCCTCATCAGGCCATGGCTTCTCATACCAGGAAAACCTTATCTTGATCTCATAAGTACCTCCACCCCTTCTTTCAATTCCCTTGCTGCTCCCAGGAAGTAACAACCCACCACCCCACCTGAGTAGCCCATGCAACTTCCTTCCCTTCCTATTGCCCATGTCAACCATTCCATTGCCTCCATAGCCAGTGGGGGCATTTGGCTCTTATATCTAGCCTGGGTCTCTCTCTCTCTCTCTCTCTCTCTCTCTCTCTCTCTCTCTCTCTCTCTCTGACTCAAGAAGGAAAATTCCAATTTCAGTTGTCCTTTACTTCTGAACCTCTGCTACTTATGCTGCAGCCATAATATCTTTCCCACTAAAGACCATAGCAAATTTTTACTGCTTTGCAAAAAATTGGACCCTTGGAGTTGACTCTTCAACAAGTATTTGCTTTTACTATTTCATCTTAGTGTAGCATCACTAAAGCAAGTTAGGCATCTTTTCCTAAAGAGTACCATGAATATTTCTGAAATTAACTTTTTAAAGACACTATATTTTCTTACCCAGTTTCCTAACTAGAAATTCATTGCAAGAAATGCCACCTTCTCTCTAATTAAAATGCAAAAGATAAATTGTTAGTCCTTGAATCATTGTTGATATTTCTACAAGGTGAACCACTCAAAGTAACACCAAAGTAAAGCACATTTGTGAGACTAAGAGGCCATGTTCTTCTCTAGGCTCTGTCCCCGGTCAGCCCAAGGAGCAGATGGAAGTTTCATGCCTAGCTAAGCATTGCTAAATACTATTGTTTGAATAGAAATATTCATAGGTCAAATATCAGAGATACAGATAATTACAATTAATCTCTCCTAACTGTCTTCCCCCTTCTGCCCTACACACTGGAAGTAAACTTCATCTCTTCTTTCCATGACTCTGTAAGGTAGGAAAGCACTTCCACCCTGCACATGTAGCTCTCTAAATAAAAGATCAGTATGCCCATTCAGTGAGTGCAAAGATGGAGAACAAACAAATGGCATGCTTTCAGGAAGCAAGACCTGTTTGTAGCTAGACCTTCCCCTTTCCAAACATGCTAAATAAAGACAATAAACCACCAGAGGACTGGTGGATATAGAAAAGTAGTCTAAAGGCTTTTACCCACACAGGATGAACCTGACTTCGGGAGGCAAACTTATTACCTACTGCATATCAGAAGCCTGGGTCCTTCCACATTTGTGTAAGCTTCACACAACCCTCTGTATTATATATTTGACTTCATAGCTAACAAATTAAAGACATAGAAGGATAAATTTACTTGCCCACAACATATAGAATGAGACAAAGACAAGATTTGAAGACAATTTACTCATTCATTTCATACATTACTTAATAAAAACCTAGTACATAGCATGACCTTGTGCTGAGCATCATGCCCTGAAGCAACCCAGGCCACTGGGAGAAGCCAGAGTGCCTGCGGGCAGGCTGGGCTCTCCTCTGATGCTGGCATGGTATGTCCTAAACACATAGGACACGCTGAGGAGCTGGGGCTGGGGCCAAGTAGAAATCCATGCCCTGGAAAATATCTGTCTCATTTCAGTATTATTCTCCTTCCAAGGGTAAAAGTAATCACAAGATGGCTCAACATAATTTCATAAGGCCTTCTATTTTTCCCAAGTCTGGGAGAGATGCCCTCGCACAGCAGTGGTGAACCTTTTAGAAACTTCAATGATACAAAGAGCTGGCTGTGCTACACTTGCCATAGATTCACTACCACTGCTGAACACACACAATTCCTCCCTCACTTGTCCTTTTGACGTGCTTCTCCAGATACACCCTTCCACTCTCTTGTTCGCTACTCATCCTTTGAGATCACTCAGGTCAGCTCCTAGTCTAGTCTCTGCTATGACCCTGTGGTGGATGTTTTGCTCCTCTGAGCACAGATGTCTACTGGCTCATATTCATAAGAGGATGCATGAAAGGCAAGCTCTTTTAGCACAGGAATGGCAGCACTTAGGGCCTGGCTCATGGTAGGCCCTTCATGGGAAAATGGCCCTACTGGGCTGGAACACTCTACGTGGAAGAGGCAGACACTACAGTGGGCCAGAAACAGACCTTCTGGCTTCTTGTTTACCATCATCTTTATCAAAAGTAATTAGGCTCTTATTTTTCCTTGTCTATTCTTTAAAAAAAAATAAATACTCAAATCACTTTTATCTATATCCTGAAGATTAGAATTATCAAAAAGAAGCAAATAAAACAAAATAAAATTTCCCATTTTGAAGAATAACCAACTCCATAGAAGGCATAATTGGACCAAACCCTTGAACATTCACCCTATGTGAAATCTCACGTGTCATCACCACACCCCATTCATAAAGTATTTCCAAAGCCCACTCCTCAGCACTGCCAGAAAGAAGAGTCAAGTCCTACTGCTTACCCACTCTGGTGTTAGAGTCCTGATCACTGCCCCCAGAGCATTTGTCTGTGAACAGTAACAGTCACCACTGCTGTGCTTGCCGACTTCACTAGGTACCTTCTCTGCTGCAGGCAGAGTCAAGAATAATTGTTCCCGTTTTATAGGTGGAGAAACTACAGTAGAGAGTTGTTAATAATTTCAGCCAGTCCCAGAGATTAGACATGACCAGGCCACAAGATAAGGTCCCTACAGTTCCAGTGTTTTTGTGTCTCATCCTTGGTGCTCCCTGTATTATACTAAGAAATGGGTAAGTATGTCTCTTCGGGTCTTTCCTGAAACACCTTGTAGCCTCCAAAGTCCACAGTATCCTTTTGCACACTAACAAGTGGAGATTCCTGGACAGCCTCAGGAGCAGCCCTATTGCACCATCGCTGTGAAGAAAAAAAGAGCTGAAGGCTGAATTGCTTAGCAATGGCCAGTGACTTAATCACCACACCCAGATGGGCAAACTCAGGCCAGAACACTGAGGACAAACTGGCTTCCCCAGTAACACCCTCTGAAGAGCTCACATCAATGGCCTGAATTGAACAACAGATACATTTTAGATCCTGGATGCTGGAGATTGGGTATCAACTTCCTCCCTTGGCCACCCCTAGTGGTCTCAGGACCTTGGCTGGACAGCATGCAGAGTGTCAAGCCTGCTCCCACTTCCACTACAGGCTCAGGCAGGGTCTTCATGGCATACTTCTAACACCCCCTGCCTTTGCCTGAGCTCCCATCCCTGTCTGAAATATTGTCATGATCCAGAATGAGCAGAGGCAGGCTACCATTAATTAATTAATCAGTTATCCTCTATCAGCAAGTGCAGACTAGGAATGTTAAATAAACAAATTAAAGCCTGTGTTTCACTAAAGCTCAGCCCAATGAAATAATAATGAGGCAAAGCTAGCGGCTCTGAACAGAAGAAGGAAGAATATTGTAATGGAATACAGCAGTGCAGCACCATCCTAGAAAAATACACAGAAAGCCTGCCGCACAGTCCCCGGCACCACCCTCACTGTGCTTCAGGCAGGCCAGGCAGTGGCAGGCAGGCTAGGCTGCTGCGTATCAGCAGAACTCCATCCCATCTTCACTCCTTATCAGTAAGTCCTTACCTGCTTTGAGTTGAACTTATTAAAGGAAAAGGGGAATGCTATTAAGAGTTTCATTTTGTCAGTGTCCACAGCTCCTGTCTCAAGCAGATGGGGATGCTGTCCTCTCCCACTGCAGCAGAATGGTTCTGCTTTGTGTGAGCTGGTGCTGAGGCTGGAGCCAGCAGATCAGTTTTCCTCAGATATTAATTTTTTAGTTACTGTTTGTAATGGTTGATATATTGTATCAACATGAGAAACTTAAAATTTTAACTCAGCAGGGAGTCAGGGTCCTTACTTTGTAAACATCCTCACCCTGAGCAAGAGGATGGCAGGGAGATGTGAACGCTACTCCCACCCTGGGGGTGGCAGCCTTTTTACAACATAAGGCAGGCAAAAAGCCTTGCTTCCCATACTCCTCACCCCCGTTCTTCCTGCTCTTGCTGCTTTCGCTGTCTTCTGCCACCTGAAAGTATCACGCCTCTGTCATGTGCCTCTCTCCAGAGCCAGCCGAGTATGGACTGAAACCTTCACAAACCATGATCTAAATAAACCTTTCCTCTAATTTTGAGTGTTGTGTACTTTATCTCAGCAACCTCAGGAAAGTAACCAAGACACCGCTGCACATCCTTGCTTGCCTTCCTGCTTTCTGCAGTGAGTTGAAGCAGCATTGGGCCCCTATGAAAAGCAATCATGAACTTGTCGGCTTCTAAGTCTCTCGGTCAAAATAAGTTTTTTTTCCTTTACAAATCATTCGGGCCCAGGGGATTTATAAGAAATTACTACTGTAATTTATAGTCTCAGGTTCTGTTATAGTGACCTGAAATGGACTCGGACATCACTCTTGGGTGGGACAACGTCTACCTCCCTCAGATGCTGCCCGAGGATTGAGCCTGCTGCCTGGAGCAGGTTGGTCCTTTCACACTCTCTTGTCATCCTCTCTGTGCCTGTTTGCTCCCCATCTCCCACTGGTGCTTCCCTCACCACTTCCCAAAGCAACTAGTTATGTTCCAAATCTGCTTCCAGGAAGCCTGCCTAAGATAGAACCTTTGGGTGAGTCTACACACATGTTCTGTCCCTTCAAATTTCAGCTCCTCTGTGGTTCCAATTCATCATAATCAGAGGTACAAAACTTCTTCCACTGGGATGCCAGGCCCCTTTGTCCCATGAGTAATGTAGCTTGAGCAAATGTGTGTTTGTGACTATTCAGCAGACACTTCTCCAGGCCCTCAGTGTGCCAGGTCTGTGTGAGGGTTGAGGATCCAGTTACAACCAGCACAAGTACATGTCACTTGGATGGAAGGCATAGCTCAAGCATGACACAGAGCAAGAGAGAGGCTGTCACAGCACAGGACCAGCTAGGATTCTTGTCTTGGTTCTAATACATTCCTTGCTTACCTGGGCATCCCCAGCTCAATCTTAGCTGGCATTATCCTGGGCTTCTTTGACTGCAAAGTGAAGATGGGAAAGACCCAGGAGAAACATAAGCCAACGGTGTTGGCATCTTTAAGACCTAAGTCCTGCAAGAATGTGTGACTAGGGCTGGTAAGGTAGCTTAACAGACTAAGCTGCTGCTTAGGCAAGTGCAGGGATCAGGGTTCTATCCCCTGTATCACATGCTACATTGGTCCTGCCTAGGGCATACTGAGTTGGCAAGTCTAACTGTGGTGGCACATGCCTATAATCCCAGCACCAGCCAGCCAAATAGCTCAGCAGATAAAAGAGCCTGCAAGCAGGTGCAAGGGCCAGTGGTTCAATCCCTGGGCCTGCCACGCCTGTCTCACCCCCAGGACAGGCTGAGACAACAATTGAGACTGGGCATGGTGGAGCATGCCTGTAATCCCAGCTCTTGGGAGCCTGTAAACAGGCGGATCACTGCAAGTCCCATCTAGTAGTAAGACCTGATCACCCTGTAGACCCTTCCCTAAAAATAAAAATAAATAAATAAATAAAAATCCCAGCACTGGGGAGGCTGAAAACAGGAGGACTACTATGAGACCAAGATGCATAGTGAGATTCTGTACCAAATGCAGAAAGAAAAGGAGGAGAGGAGAGGAGAGGAGAGGAGAGGAGAGGAGAGGAGAGGAGAGTGTGACCGTTTATCCAGGAACTGATGTGTGGATAACTTCCCAACACTGTTGGAGAAATATGTTCTTTCTGAGTCTCTAGCTACAAAAGTCATTATCTGCAGCCATCACAGACTTCTGGTCTCCATTTTTCATCTTCTAGAGGCTGAGTGTTATGTTTGTGTCTAGTCTGTGTTGTACAGTCATTGGGGCAGGCTTCTGGAGCTTGTAATTAATTTATGATCCAACGCTGGGGTTATGGGTGTGAGTGCTACACCCACCCTAGTGCAGAAAGCCTGAATGCAATATAAGGAAGAGAGTGAGGCTTACTCCGCCTCTGCTGCTGCCACTCCTCCCTTGAGTTCTTGCTGTTTTGCTGTTTTCTGCCCGCATGAACAACTGCCCTCTGCCATGTTCTACTCTGCCTTGTAGCCAGCCAAATATGGACTGAAACCTACACTAACTGTGAGTGAAATAAACCTTTCCATCCTTAATTTTGGCTGTAGGGTATTTTGTCCCAGCAACGAGTGAAAAAATACATGACTCTGAGTTTAGTGTGCCCTCACCTGCTCACCTGGGGCAGCAGCACCTTGATTCTCCCTTGAGGTGCCCGCATGTTTGCATTTAGTGACATTTATCTTTATCTCTCCATGTGAAAGACCAGAGGCACAATTCTGACAAACATAGGCAAACAGTGTTCCTAAAGCCAGGGTAAAAGGTCCAGAGTGTTCTAGAACTTGAAGAAGAGGGAGCCAGAGGTGACGGTAACACCATGGCCAGTGCCACACTTCCCCCAACCCTGAGTGACTCTGAAAAATTTCCCAAAAAAATGGTGATGCTCCCAGGGCATTGCTTTCAATGAGTACCTTTCTAATGGTGATGGGTTTTCCCTGCCAGCTGCAGGGAAGATTTTCAGTGGTAGATGGTGGCGGTCTCTTATATTATACCTGTAGAAGGATCTAGCTGAACAAGCATATTAATATGTCCTTCATATTCTCTCCCAGATGCAGATACAGACACACAAACACACAGACAGACAGACACACACACACACACACACACACACATGCGCACACACATCCCAGATTGCATTACTCCATGGACATCTCCTTTATTTTCCCAGTGGTTTCCAAGCCTCAGGAATGCCATGTGATTGATGGGGAAAGTCTTGGACTACTTGGAGGTTCCTGAGCTCCTCCCACCTGTGGGCATATTGCACAGTTGGGACCAGGATGCCATGCTCATTTCTTCCCCCAAATGCCTCATAGTGAAAGTACTTGTACCACAGTCGATTTATAGTTCCACCTTGTGCCAAGTGCTGTGCTAAGTACTCTTCATGTACTGATTCAGGGGCTTGTAAATGAAGATCCTTTGCAATATAAAAAAGGTTTCATTGGAACAGCCGCATCCATTCATTTATGCATTGTGTGTGTGGCTACCTTGAAACTGCAGTGGCAGAGCTGAGTGAAGCTAAGACCATACAGCCTCAAAAGCCTAGCATAAGCCCTGTGGAGTGTTTTCTAGACAAGTTTTGCAGACTCATGAATTAACTTCTTCTCTTACCAAAGCCCTGTAACATAGGAATCATTATGACTATGTTGTATAAAAATAAACTGACCTTGGCATGCCATTCTGGCCCTGCCCCTGGGATGCACTGAGAGGGTGACTGAGATTGGGCATGGTGGCATGCACCTGTAATCCCAGCGCTTGGAGGCTGAAAACAAGAAAATCACTATCAGTCTGATCCCCATAGTGGGACCTTGTGCTAAATACATAAAATTAAAAATAAGTAAATAAATAAATAAACAGAGAACAGGAAGGTTAAGTAGTTGGCCCAAGAACACACAGTTTATCAGTGACAAAGCTGAGGCTGAAGCTTGGGGCTACAGAGTGAAATTAGACTGATACAATCCATCTATAGCTTATTTCCAAAGTAAATCAGAAATGAACAATGCATTGAATTGAATTTTCCAGGGCTCCTGAAGCCCTTGCCCCAGGAAGCCTAGGAGACTAGGGGGCTGCTGACTAATGAGGAGGTTGTTTAACACAGAGCCACAGAGAAGCAGGCAGGATAAGCGTCTCCAGGTACCGCTCTGCAGCTGGACAGCAATTCCACCCATACCTTTCCCTGTCCCAGTGAATGTGGAGAGACTTGCACCTGTGGGCTTTAGACTATGATTCAGCATCATGCTGGGCAACTCCTTACTTGCCATCATGAATATCACAGGCAAGGGTCACCCTCCTTTTAAAGTGTCCCTTGTGTCTTGTATGTAATTGTCTCCCCAAAGCCTGAGGCAGTTATAGGCGTGGTTTTTGGAGATGGCTTTGATCTAAGATGTGTGATGGTAGATCAAGGATGTGATGCTGGGATTAAGGATGTGAGTGATACCTGTCCCAAGAGTGGGTACTATGGATATAAGGGACAGAAAGAAGCCTGGTACAGTCATGCTGGTTGCTTGCTGCCTTGTGCCTGCCTTGCTTTCCCATGGACTGTTTTCCCTCTGTGATGCCCTGGGGTGGAATATTATGGATTATGTCTAGATGCCCCCCACACACAAACACTTAGTGATCATAAGTGGGACTTTATCAGAAGTGGCTGGATCTATAGGTTGTAAATACTGAATTAATACACTGATCAGTTCAGTACAGTTCTGGGTAAGATAAAGAGTGCTCCACCCTAGGTATGAGTGCCACCCACCTCAGGGCCAGGTAGCCTTGAGAAAATATAGAAGATAACAAGACTTGTGTCATTGTTTATACCTTGATGCCCACTGCCTGCCATGAATTGCTTGTTCTCCATGATGCCCTGCTGCCACGTCACTTTCCATGAAGTCATCCAAATTGAAGCCTCTGTAAACTGCGAGCCAAATAAGCCTTTCCTCCTTTAACTTTTGGCATTGCATGTTTTGTTTCAGCAATGAGAACAGTAATTTATGCCCTCCCCTTTTATCATAGGCTAAAGGCGTGAAAGGAGCCAATCTGTCCTTCTTTCAGGATTTTGGAAATTTGAAAACACATCAGGATCTAAGAAGCTGACCTGTCTTTGGGAGCCACATTCGCTCAACAGAGTCTCTCACCAGCTTTCCCTGGTTCACTTCTATCCTCTCTAGCACCCCAGGATGAATATCCCTGCATATTCCTGCTGGTCTTCTTAGGATGAGGTAGGCACACCTTGGTCCACTGCTGGGGCCATCAAAGCTGCAGAGCTCTGTGTAAACACAGAGGCCTTCGATCCCCTGAGGATCTGGTTCACCAGGTGGAACGCAGAGCTTACTGAAGTTCCATAAGGACCACACAGGTTAGAGACTGGTGATCCGTCTGGTCCCTGATGTCTCAGCCAGATTCCCAGAGTGCCAAAGGAAGGCCTCAAACTCCTGGTCTACCAGGGGTTGTGCCAGTGCCACGAGTAATCTCTTTACAAAAGTCAAAGGCTATTACGTGCAGAGCCACATGCCTAAGATCTCAGCGCTCTAGGAGGCTGAGGCATAAAGACTGCAAATTCAAAGCCAGCCTGGACAACTTAGCAACATAGTGAGACTCCTTTTTAAGATAGAAATGAAAACAAAATGCTGAGGATGTAGGTCAGTGTGAGGTTAAGGGTACAATTTCCAGTGTAAGAAGAAAGAAAAAAGAATAGAAAAAGTCAAATACAACTTTTCTAACTGTATTGGAACACCTATCTCTGACAAGACAAAACAAAAAAAGGGGGATATAAATGAAAAACTATTTATTGTAAAACAATTATGTATAATTTTTATACAAGATATAATTATATACGTATATATGTATATACAAGATAGGATAGATACACAGCTACCTTGTTTGAGTTCATTGAGAAGCTAGGTTTGTACTAATATTATTTAGACGAGACGTCACCTCTGTATCTTGTCCTCTGAATAACTACTATGAAGAAAACAATGCAATGGATTAATTATTGTAGCTGTCCTACTAACCTGTTTTGAAACTTTCTCATTGCTATTTTATGTTTTTTTCTCATTAAAATGAATAAAAATAAATAAATAAGGTATATCACATCTCTGGGGGCAGGAAGGAATTTTCTGATTAAACATTTCCTCCAGTTAGAAATCATAGACAAGCAGGTTGGTTGCACAGGTATTAATTAGCATAATGAAAACCCCACATTAAAAGGACAGCCTCACAGTCTAGGAAGTTTGCCAGAATCTTTCTCAGTCTGTTTGGGTTGTCATTATTTAACTCCTATATCCACAACAATTTCAGTAAAATGATAACGATACTTTAAAAAGAGGTGAAGTTGGATTTTTCTTAGTGCAAAGAAATAGGATTTGGAAACCTCATGACAGAATTTTCAGCAAACTTTTATTGAAAAAAAAAAAAAAAGAAAAAGTGACTGCCGGAATGCACCTTGGATTCTGATATCAAGCCTGGAGGTAGATCAAGGTTAAAGGTCAGCCCCAGCATTCCCTAAGTACCGCCATCCTGGCTTAGTTCTGCAATGTTCCTGAACCTAGGGTCTTCATCATTCTACCCAGCCTCTTTACTCCAGAATGGCTGGAAGGCAAAACACTTAGTAAAGGGCCTGAATCAAGGTTGGTCCTGCGTAAGTGCTTCCTTGAAACAAGATGATTTCTTCTTGTTAAGAAATTTGCAGCCTCATAGGAGGGGAAAAAATGCACACAAAATTAGGGTCAAAGGGGGTAAAATGCGCAGATGTTGAGAAGATTGCTAGAAGAAAACAAAGGAGGTAGGAAGAGCTTGGGAAGAATGATGTCATGATTGTAATATTTAAGATTAGAGAGACAAGGCCAGTCTGCTGAAGGAATGACAAATATGCATAGGATCAGTCTCAGGACCAATCAACAACTGCCCCAGCCTTGAGGCTTTACAGTGAGGCAACTCCGTCAAAGGAGCAATGGACCCCAGGTGCACAGTGTCCTTCCCACAAGGACAAGCAGAGAATTTATCTCCAAGGCCAGATAAGCCTGAGGACAAGCCCTCCAAACCTATAGCAGCTGCAAGCTCCTTCTGTGAGGCAAAGGGAGCCAGGAGAAAGAGGCTGGGAGAGCCAGAGCTGCCCAGGGCCTGTGGCCAGGCCTCAGTAATGAGTGTAAGCAGCCCAGACAAATGGGAGCTTTACCAAAAGTTGTCCAGGAAACATCAGCAAGTAGAGGAAATCAAAGTCAGCCAATTACATGGATGTATAACATGTTCTATTTTTATGCAACACATGCTATATTCATTAACTTATAGAATGGAAATTCAAGGGATCTGAAGAACTTATAGAATGGAAATTTAAGGAGTTTTTATACAATTTACAGTTGTTCAGTGTTTTCCAAGATGAGTTGCCTAGCTTTTGCATGAGAAATCTAATTGTCCCTTTGCATTAAATGGTACATGTTACCTAACAGGGATCCTGGGACCAGTAGCACACTTGGCCCAGGGTCTCAACATTGTGTCCAGTAGACTCTCAGAACCTTAGCGATGTGTCTTTGCAAAAGGCTGAGCCACACTCTCCCCATGCCTGTCCAACTTCAGAGAAATGGAGATACTGATGTGCATTAAGAGTCTACGGACTACCGGCTCATGTGTCTCTATAGCTATTTCCCCACCCATACACAGCCTTCTCTGAGCAAACCTCTGGACACTGCCACTGGCAAAGCATGGGATATTTATGAATGGTTGGGGACTGTGTTATAATGGGACACAGCCTCCTTGTGTGCATTAGGCCATCCTGAGTAGAAATTCACACCTGGGCACAGGTGCAAGCCTTCTATCTATCTTCTTCAACAAACCTATTCTTAGCTGTCTGGATACTCTGCCCTCTGATCTAGTACTGTGTATTCTAATTCAGTTCAAATCTCATGGTATTCCTTCCCATGGTAACCATGTGCCTCTGGAATACAAGAGCATCTTTCTTATAGAGCTTATACCTTTCACATGCTTTCCCTGCTAACCAGATAGAAGTCAGCACATTCTCCCAGTTCAGTGTTCCCAGTACTCTATTTGGGGCCTGCAGTGGAGAAAAAGCTCACTAAGTGTTCGCTTAGCCAGTAAGTGAATCATTGTCATGCTGGGATCAGACAAACAAGTATTTGGATGTCTGTGTCTACTCTAAGGGCTGTTCCCTTTCTAATCTATGAAGCTGAAGGAGGCAAGAAAACATAATTCTCCAGATAAAGCATGCAAAGGTCATAAAAAAAATCAAAGGATGCTCCACCTCACTCATCATTAGGCAAACAGAAGTCAAAGCACCAGTAAGATACCACTTCACAATCATGAAGATGCCTATTATTAAAAGAAAAAAATTACAAAATTACAGTGAGAATGTGAAGAAGTTGGAACTCTTGTGTACTGCTGGTGAGAAGGTGAAATGGTGCCACCATGGAGGAAAATAATATGACAATTGTTCAGTGCTTAAACATAAAGTTACTGTATGATCCAGAAGTTCCACTTGGGGTATATGCCCAAAAGAATTGAAAGCAGGAAAAAAGCAGGGTACTGCATATCTGTGCTCACAGCAACAGTACTCAAAGTAACCAAAAGGTCCTGATTACCAGAAGATAGAAACATCCCCAAATCCCTGTTGATGGACACCCAAAACATAGTATAAATGCGTAATGGAATGTTATTCATCCTTAAAAAGGAAATGAAATTCTTCAAGAAAATTCTAGGTTCCACTAATGGAAGTCAAGAAGATACTATTTCATAGGGACAGAAAATACAACAATTACTTGGGTGCATAAATACCTAATGTTTCATGAGTCCCGAGTTTCAGACTGAGAAAATGGAAACGTTCTGGAGATGGTGGTGCTGACAGTTGCACAGCAATGCACATGTACTGAGTGCCACTGAAGTTTCAAATGTCGCTTCAAAATAGCTCAAATGGCAAATTAGAGGTGAGTATATTTCATTGCAATTTAAAAGTAGAGCACTTCTAAGACAATGATTATAGCTCAGCCACCTTGGACGTAGCATGCTTGCCAGTGGGGACGATGCCCTCGGGTGGAGACATTGCAACCCACCCTCAGATACAGATGAAGGGGTTGGTCTTGGTCTGCTGAAATCACCCAGCATTAAACCCTGGGTTGAACCTTCCTGTTTCATACCTAGACGAATCCATGTCCTGTTACCCCACAATCTCTGTCTGGGGAAGACTCTGGAACAAGTTTTAAGACACCAACCTCAAAGCAACTTGTCCTGCACATCCTCCAGATTTTTTGGAGGGTACTTGTATATTTGGTCACAACCAGTATAGCTTTTATTGGTTCCCACTTTTCCAGAGAAAGAAGATACTGATTTGCTTATGTATTAAATTTAGGGAAGCAGGATGGTTACACAAATAAAGCATTAACAATCAGAAAAAGTAAAAGCCCAGAGGGGTGTGAGAGGCAGTCTTCCAGTCAGTGGAAAATTTCCCCTAATTCAGCAATGAATGCAAAGTTAGGCAGAGACCCCAGTGGACATTTCTGGGTAGGGAGTGGGCTGTGATTTTTTCCAGAAGCCCAAGCCTAGGAGGTTCCACTACCTGCCTCTGTGATTGCAACCTGCCCAGAGCCAGCGGGGAGGCTTAGGACTCCCAGGCAGCTGGCTGTGCAGCAGTGCATGATGGGTAACAAGTTGCCAGTCTTTCTGGCATGCTCCATCAGGATGAATCAAGGAAAAAAAATATCTGCCATTGTCTTATGACAAGAGGAAGAAGTTACTTTCTTTCTGAGTATAGGCTCAAAGAGCCCAGGGGAGAAGTTAAACATTCCTATAAAAATGAAAACAGTTAGCAACAGTGAGGAAGCCTCCTTGAGGGCCTGTTGTGCTCTGAGCCTCAGCACCTTTCCACACCCCTCCCCCACTGCTCACAGGCACCAGAATCTGTCTGCTTTGGAGGCTTGAGGGTTGGCTCCCAGAAGGGGTAAGGAGTTCATCAAGCTGCACAATCAATAGGAGAGAGGATGAGGCGGGAAACACAGGTAGCTTGGCCTCCAAAATCCCCTCCTTATTGTCACAGGACTTGGAATGGAATCTGCCAGATCCAGGCCTGAGTGCCAGATCTGCATTTGCTAACTATATGATTAGAACCCAATATCTGTGACTCGCCATCCATCTTGATTTAAAAATGAGCATGGCATCACTTTTCCAGAGTGGCTGCAAGGCTCCTAGGTGATGGTGGGGTGTGAGGTGCAAGAGGGGGTTGGACTTTTGTGTGTGTGTGTGCCAGGGATCAAAGTCAGGACTTACACTTGACAGGCAAGCATGTATGCCACTGAGCTCTCCTTCATCCCTTAAGAAGGGACTGTATTGAAATGAACCACACCAGGGTCCGGCCCCCTGGAAGGAAAGATCTTTAAGATGGGCTCTATCTTCATAGGCACAGGGAGTGTTTGATTTTTAATTTTTATTCATTATTTGAACATCTTACTTCTTTCCATGCCTTGCTAGTATTCAGTGGGTACTCACTCCTTTTTTTCTATAGGGCAGGAATAAATTCAGATTTCAGTCTTCAAACAGAAGCCATGATGTTCAAGGCAGATGCTGATTCAGAGAGATAACTGAAGCACATCACCCAGGGAATGCCTGCCACAGAACAGGGACGTGAAGCCTATGGTGTGTAAAATAAACAGAAAATTGAAAGGAGGCTGCGTTTCTTTAGGGAGACAGTTGGCCTGGATGTTCTGTCTCTATTTAGTAAACCTTTTCAGTTTGGTGTTTTATTGGATGCAGTAAGTGCTTTATTTTGCTGTCTCTCTACTTACATGGCCACAGAAACCAAGTACAAAACCATTTAAACCTTAACCCTTTTGTTGGTGAATCTGACTAAGAGGGGACAAAGATCACCTTCCTGACTCCTCACTAGAACTGGTCAGATGTTTTCTGTCTTCTCCATGCCTGAAAGTAAGTTTTCTGCAGACTCCCCATCCCTATGGACTCAGCTAGAAAGTACCAGAGTCAAGGCTGAGCCCCTTGCCACCTCACAGGGGTCCTGGGAGAAGCCAGCAGTTCAGTGTACTCTCACAGTAGCTTGGGGAAGGTGGGACTCTTAGACTCTTAAAGCACAGCTACTAGCTTGCTTGCTTGCTTGCTTGCTTACTTGCTTGCTTTCTTCTTTCTTTATCTGTTTCTCTCTTAGTGTATTTTAGGGGTCTACAGGGTGTTCAGGATCTCACTAATAGACCAGACTCATAGTGATCTGCCTGTTTATAGCCTCCCAAGAGCTAAGATTATGGGCATGTGCCACCATGTCTAGTCTCAATTGCCATCTCAGCATACTCTGGGGACAGGGTCTGCACGGCAGGCCTGGGGATCAAACCCCTGACCCCTGTACCTGCTTGCAGGTGCTTTAATCTGCTGAGTTCTTGGGCTGGCCCTAAAAGGTAGCTTTCTGAATCATGCTGTTGTGGTCCAGAGGTTCCAGGATGGGCAGGTGGAGTAGAGTCAGTGGTGAGGAAGGGGAGGGATCTGTGAAGTAGACTCAAAGGGAGGAGGGTCTGCACTATTACAAAGCAGCTGAGGTGGTCTGCCGGGAGCTTTGAGTTGCAAAAGTGAGGCTCAGTTGGTAAAGACCTTAAGTTTGGCCCCAAAGTTTGGCTTTTGCTCTAATAGCAAATATGAGTCACTGACAGATACTACTAGACTCAACAGTGGTACAATTAGGGTCTTTTGCTAATCTGATACCATTTGGTTTGGCAGCATGTGTCAATTTCAGAAAAAAGAAAAAACAGTGAAGGGGACCAGAAGCATTGGTAAATTTTACTTTATTTATTTAAATAAGCTTCTGCTCTTTGAAAAACATTTTTATTTTTTATTTTTGTCTTTTTCTATTTTTTGGTGCAGGGTCTCACTATGCATGCAGCCCACATTCATAGCGATCTTCCTGCTTTTTGCCTCCCATGTGCTGGGATTACAGGCGCGCGCCACCGCGCCCGGATTGCATCGCTGGCTCAGCGCACCCGAAGGCGGGGCCGGCGCGGCTGGGGGAACCAAGGATCGAACACTGGTCCCTGCGCTTATCTAAGCAAGCGCTTAGTCCGCTGAGCTATACCGCCGGCCCTTATTTTTTATTTTCTTTTTTACTAAATTTTACTATATTTAGTTCCCTGAGCTAGTGTGTGTTTATTGCTCCCTGTGTGTTTATGGTTCCTGTTCCTTTTATGCAGATAAATGTTCTTTGGGCCAGATGGTGATCAAAACCCCCCTATCTTGCAGCTCTTGTCACACACTGCTGTCACACTACCTCTCTCTGCTCTAACCTTTCCCTTGGTTTAGGAGTAAATTCTAGCATTCACCACTACTGAGAATCCCCTTGGCTCTTCTTCATGTTCCCTTTTCCATGGTAGGATCCAGAAACCCAGCTCACAAGCGGGGATCCTGTCAGGTAAAGTGTGCCCCTGCCTGTGCCTCCAACCTGGTTCTGGTTTCTCATTTCCAAGTCATCCTTCCTGCTTTTCTTCCTCCCTCCAGTACTTTCTAAACTCACCCTTTCCTGTCGAGACCCTGCCATCCTGGGTCCAGCACACGTGCCACCCTCACCTTGAAGACTGTGCTAATTCTCCCAGTCATGCATGGGGATATTCTACCCTCCATGTTATTGCATTAAAATAACTGAATTATATTAAAATTGCTGGTGAACAGGTTATCAGTCTGCTATTACACTGTGAATAGCTAGAGGACAATAAGGCAACCTTATCATCACTGCTTCATTAACACAGGCTTTTTCATAACGGGCTTTTAATAAACGATCTCCTGTGAATGCTGTTCATTCAGGCTGTGCCTTCCTTTTAACTCCTAATTCTGTTCTGCTACAATGTCCCACAGTTGGACATCTTGTATCTCCCCAAAGAGGGACACCTTGCCTCTCCCTCAAGAGTAAATCCCTCACCTGTCATGGACCACAAAATGCACCAGACATCGTACCGGCCAGAATCCATATTTATTGCCAGAAATTTATAGGCCTAATGTGTTGCTTTCTTGAAAGGGGCTGTATTTCACCTCTTAACTGCAAGTGATTAATCTCACCCTCATATGTCATTAGAATCCTACCCCCTGATAAGATTCTTGGTCAGATTATGCATCTTGTTCTTTGTTTCAAAAAATAATGCATGTTGTCCTATTTCTCTCCATAAGACTGGTCCCAAACACATTTTCAATAAGTGTTTTCTGAATTGAGGTGATTTGGACAGAAATCAAAAGAAAGGAGAAGAAATCATTTTCATCAAACCTCAGGGTCCCGTTCTATGTATGGAAGAATGAACATATGTCTGAGAACCCTGACCTGAATCAGAAACTCTTGCTGATGTAATACAAGGATGATTCTTAGGATTTAATTCTGATTTAAGGGCTGGCCAAATAGCTCAGTGGATTAAAGCACCTGCAAGCAGGTGTAGGGGCCAGGCGTTCGATCCCAAGCCTGCTGCCCCAGCCCTGCCCCTGGGGTGTGCTGAGATGGCAATTGAGACGGGGCGTTGGGGCTTCATGGCACGCACCTATCATCCCAGCTCCTGGGAGGTTGTAAACAGGCAGATCACTAAGAGTCCGATCTAGTAGTGAGACCTTGAACACTCTGTAGACCCTGCCCTAAAAAAAAAAAAAAAAAAAAAAAAAAAATTAAAAAAAAAAGAGATTTCACGTAATGAAAAGAGACCTTCTATATTCAAATATCTATGGCATTAGGTGGGGACAAAATGAGATTCAGAAATGTCTTGAATTCCTTTGATGAGCTTAACCCATCATCAAAGTATAAGTGCAGAGTTGCTTTCCAGGCCTGAAGACCCCTCTGTGATCTCAGCAGTAGGAACACAGGACAAAGTAGGCTTCTACAGTCATGCTGGCCAAGATGTTGGAGTGGACAAAAAGGTGACACTCAGCTCAGCTACTACCCAGCAAGCTGACAGCGAGTCACTTACTTAAGAATACTGATTCTAAGTCCTGCCCAAATGTTAATCTCTGTCTGAACAACTCTGTTTTTATTTTTTATTTATTTTTATTTTTTGTGGCCAACTCAGCCCACCTTGGGGGTTGGGCTGGCATGGCATGTGGTGCCACGGATTGAACCTCAGTCCCTGTGTCCCCATTTGCCTAAGCAGGCTCTTTGGTCTGCTGAGCTATCTCACTACGCCCATACAACTCCATTTTTAAACTGAAGAACACTGTAGCTGACTATTCCAATTAGCCTATAAAGAACCCATCCACCTCGCTGATTCCTAAGCTGACACTCTCTTTGACCTTCAACTCAAACCGATCCCCTTTGTCTTCCTTCTCCTGTGACCTTTCACCCACCTTGTCTGCCTATTTTTAGCCCACATTTTCTAATAAGCTAAACTGGGATTTTCCTCCTTTCCTGAGAGGATGTGAGGCTCACATAAAGTATCAGCCTTCTAAGTGCTCAGTGGCATTATACCCCACAAACCAGACACCCCCACCATTCTGATTAGATGCAGAGGCTGAGTCTGCACATTTAACAATGAAATGGACCAGCCTATGTCCTTCAGTCTAGGATTAGAGAAGAAAAAATGCTCTAGGCTTCAGGGTGAGTGTTTAAGAGTCTGGGATTGGGACTAGCAGTACATTAAATGAGGGCTCTTTCATTTCACTGTGCTCCAAAGCACCCCTCTAATGAACTATAATCATAACAGATAAATGGAAATTTAACCAAGAAAAAAGAAAAACAGGAGGGAGAAAAGAAAAGGAAAACAAATGTGGATTCAATCGAAAGGTGTTTTGCTGCAGTTAGGCAATTGCAAGTTCAGGATCAGGCATTATGCTTATTTTCATCTCTGATAAGTAATGCATTAGTTTGTTGCTGGATGTTGCTATTATGGGAAAAAAATTTCAATTCACCTGCATTTGTCACTAGAGTATTGTGTCTGCTGCATAAAAGCAGATTGAAATGAAAGGTACCTCTTAGTGAATTTTAATTTTGAGAACGTAGGACCCATTCAGGGGCCTTACGGACCCACTGAGACAGAGGGTATGAAGAAGACACAGCACTCAGCACAGGATCTACTGCTATGGCACCAGGTACAGTTTTGTTGGGTTTTGTATTTTAAGGAAGGCTCTATAGGGTGTCTAGGGTCTCACTACTGGATCGTACTCATAGTGATCCACCTGTTCATAGACTCCCAAGAGCTGGGATTACAGGCGTGCATCACAATGCCTAGTCTCAATTGCTGTCTCAGCACTGCCCAGAGGCGGGACCTGCCCAGCAGGCCCAGGGATGGAATTCCCAGCCCCTGTACCTGCTTATAAGTGCTTTAATCCACTGAGCTATTTGGCCGGCCCTTAAATGCAGTTCTGCTTGGGAGTGTGGGCATCTTGGCTCCACCCATTTCCATATTGGCAGTCATGAGCAGGAGATCTTTTGCCTACCTTATTTGTGAACTGTAGAGGCAGATATTTATGGAAAGTAAGATATATCCTCTTTATTCTCTTAGTATCTGAAAAGAATCTCTTTGTAGCTGGTTTTGAAAGAATGCTTTCACCTACTTAAATCACTGTTCAATACCATGTCTAAAGATGTCTGTTACGCTGTTGGCTTTATTAGAGTCAAATACTCCATCAAATGATTTTGTTGTAACACAAGAAAAAGATCACCTTTTCTTTGACCTTTCCTTCCCGACAAAAGTGAAGCTTGGGCTAGAAGGTCCTAGATCTGTTGATAACAGAGAAACAATACATACATGGCAAGTATCACTCTAATTTTATCTGAATCTGAGATATACTGGAAATAGAGGTCTAAATTTCAGCCTTTACATTGCCTCTAGCTTACCTGGTGTCTAGTGAGTCTGACTCTTTCTCATCCAGATGGACAGAACAAGCACATTTGCCCTGCCAGGAGCAAGGTGTAGGTGACAAGAAGAAAGAAGGAGATCCTGTAGCAAAGGATCACGCCAGAGTCTGGCCAATAATGGAGATATTATAGAAAGCATTTGTGATGGTTGATACATTGACTTCTCAAGTATCAACTTGAGAAGTTTAGAAGCCTAACTGAGCCCTCAGCAGGTGCAGGGGCCCTCACCTTGTGAGCATCCCCATTAGTGCAAGAGGAGGGCATGAGGATGGTGTGAGCTTGCGTGAGCACTGCACTTGCCCTAGCACTGCACTAACCCAAGGCAGGGAGCCAGGCTCAGCCTCATCCCTTCCCTTGCTCTTGCTGCTTTTGCTGTCTTCTACCACCTTGAAGTGCTGCCCCTGTGCCATGCAACCCTGCCTTGTAGTCAGCTGATTACGGACTGAAACCTCCACAAACTGTGAGCTAAATAAGTCGTCCCTTCCTTAATTTTGGGTGTCAGGCATTTTGTCTCAGCAACAAAAGAAAAATAACCAAGACAGCATTCAGTTGCTCTATACAGGTCAGCAGTAAGTCGTAATTTTTAACCACTATTGTTTGAAACCTTGGTCCCTTTCTATGTTTACAGAATCCTTCACTTTTTTAGACAAGGAGACAGCCTTTACCTTACAGAGGATAAGAGATGCAAGATGCTTTCCTTGTCCTGTCTCCCTAGTATCTACAGTGAGTTGCAGAGTGTGGGCTGTGTCAGTCCGTGCACCTGCGTGGAATGGGAAGGGGATGACAAGAAGACGTGGGGAAATGTGGGCACTATGGCAGCTGTGGATAGTGACAGTACTGTGGCCATTACTTAGCCCCTGAGGCAGAGGTGTCAGAAGAGGACCTAGCTCCCAGTGCCACATGGTAACTGCAGCTGTCTCAAGCTTTCTGCAGCCTGATTTTGCAGCTGCAACTTGTCTGTTTCCCAGCCCCCCCACATCCCATCTTTCCTTCACTCCCTCTTTCTTTGTACCTCCTTTGTCCATGTATAAATTATTTTCAATATGTGATACAGCATTGACACAACACATACCTTTACTTTAAAAATGTTAATATTTTTCTGCATTTGCTTAAGGTTTTTAGTAACAAGTAAAATATTAAAGATGATTTTTAAGGCACAATGTATCACTCTATAAAGCCATTTCCTTTTCTGCCTTTCACAAGTAACTTCTATCTTGAATATGGTATCTATTATGCACAGGTATGTTCTTAGTAAATAAAATGTAGTAAGTTATACATATGTTTGTATGTTTTTATATATTTATATACATGTATCACATAATATAAGGGTAACTTCTGCTTCAGATAATGACAAAATAGATATTCTGAAAATTGAGCTGGCCAAATAGCTCAGCAGATTAAAGCTCCTGCAAGCAGGCATGGGGCCAGGGGTTCAATCCCCAGGCCTGCTGTGCCAGTCCCGTCCTTAGGGTGTGCTGAGACAGCAATAGAGACTGGGCATGGTGACGCATGTCTATAATCCCAACTCTTGAGAGGCTGTAAATAGGCAGATCACAGCGAGTCCGATCTGGTAGCAAAGACTCTGAACACCCTGTAGGCCCTTCCCTAAAATACAGGAAGAAAGAAAGAAAGAAAGAAAGAAAGAAAGAAAGAAAGAAAGAAAGAAAGAAAGAAAGAAAGAAAGAAAGAAAGAAAGAAAGAAGAAAGAAAGAAAGAAAGAAAGAAAGAAAGAAAGAAAGAAAGAAAGAAAGAAAGAAAGAAAGAAAGAAAGAAAGAGAAAAAGAAAATTGTCTGTCTCGCTGCAATATATTTAGGACACAGAAATTTCAATAAATAAGTAGTCTCATAAAAAAATAAGGGAAATCAACATGGCTTCCAAGTGAAATGAAAATCACAAACTAGAGTGGAAATGGGCTGCCCTGAAGTCTCCCACCACAAAGACGAACAAGCGTGGAAGGAAACAAGAGGAGACAGAGAAAAGAGGAAGAGAAGGCAAAGGTAAGGAAACAGCGGTGCACAAATGGAACACTGAGCCCTGCACACTCCACAGGGACCTCAATGGCCTTCACCTCCAAGACTGAGGAATGGGGGGGGGGCTGGGAAAAACTGAGATGGCCAAAGAGCCCCCCTCTGGCAAAGGAAAATGGAAAAGCATTCGTATTGACTTACGCATCAGAAAAAAAAAAATCCCAAAGCAACCTACCTCCTCTGAATAAATCTTTGGCAAGGAGTTATCACTACTGCCTTATATGAGTGCAAATCTAGGTTTAATATGGAGGCTACTCACATGGTGTATGACAGTGGGGCTGAAGAATTTGTGTCGCTAGTTTGGATCGCCTGTGTACTGAACAGAAGAAAATGCAAAACTGTTTGGAGGAACGTATGTCCAGTGAGGCTCCTTAATCCTAAAATAAAATAACAGAAGGCAGTAAAAATTAAAACTCAGAGTATATTCATTTTGCTTTACCTTTAAGCCTGTGACCTGCCCAATGTCTTTCTAAAAATGGCTTTCTTACTTAAATGATAACAATATCTATTACATTTGTGAATGGTTTTCTCTAGGAAAAACAGTTGGCAAAAATTGAAATAGCTATAGAGTGGTGGTAAGAATAGGTATCACACCTCTACCTCAATATCTTTAGATATCAAAATGAGAAAATAAATATATATGACACAGAAGATTATATACATTCTATATACTATATACATATATATGTACATACATTCATATACACACATATATATACACATACAGAAATAAATATGATATTTTAAAAAATGGAAAATAAAAATGTGAAAATATCTCAGAAAATAATGTATAAAATGACCAGCCAGATGTTTAATTAAACTAAATATAAATTTCAGGATGAAAAATATCATCATTGAAATTTAAATCTCAAGGAAGAGTAGATAACAGTTAACTAAAGATACCTGAAAGCAATAAAGAAAATGGGACATAAACATAAAAACAATTTGTAGCCCTATTTTCCACATTTTAATTATCATATAAATCATATCATACTGCACATATCTTCTGCAACTTGCGTTTTGTTGTTGTTAATGGTAAAGGGGAAGATTTAGCTCTATTGGTCCATACCCATATTTGCCATGATTATTATTCATTTATACGTTTTCTTCTTCTTTTTTTTTTTTTGTTTTGCCACAGACAATGCTATGCTGGCCACTCTTATCCCTGTCTCCTTGTGAAAGTGTTTCAGGAACCTACAAGCAAAATTGTAAGACTGGAATATGGGGTCCCTTAAACTTTGTCAAATTCCTTTGAATGTGAGTGTACCAGCTTATACTCTAATGGGAATGCTGCAGGTTTCCCATGGCGAGCTCTCTGCCTCACACTGTTCGCTATTCATACCAATAATTGTGTTGATTTGGCTAATTTTGTGGGTGTGAAATGGCATCTATTGGGCATGATTTTCTGTGCTTACTGATCACCTCAAAGTCCTCTCTCATGAACTGTTCATGTGAGTCCTAGGCCCTTGGGGTAGAGAAATTTTTGTACTTGTCCAGCTGAGATCTTTCTTCTTGTGTACAGGTGAGGGCTACATGGCTCCAACACCCTTCTAGGACTGGTATTAGCAAATGAGTTATAGGTAGAAGAGAAGAACTTAATTGTCAGGATAAAGCCCTTCAACTTGTTCACTCATCCCTTGCTGACCCAGGATGTGACAAGCTCATGGCTCAGCAGCTAAGAAAGACTCAGTTCCCTGAAGGACAGACTGCACAACGGACTCCTTATTACATGAACTTGCATGGTCTTAAGCCATCTCAATTTGAAGGACTCATTACTGAAGCACAAAAAAGCCACGTTCAGACTATCGGTTGGCTCATCTTTTCCTTACTGATTTGTAAGGATATTTAAACATCTACTAGGCATCAGATTTTATTGGTTATATCTATTCAATGCATTATAGAAAGTCTTTTAACTCAGAGTGTATTTGTATTGCTTTTATCTTCCAAGCCTGTGTCCTGAGCAATATATTTCTAAAAACATTTTTCCTGTTTAAATCATCAGGTGCAATATCTATTGCCTACAATTAAGAGCTGTGGATGGTTCAGCACCCTTCTCTGTTAAGTCAGAAATGCATAACATTTAATATTATGCATCAAGTTGATGAGGCCATGGGTTGCCCAGACATTTGGCCAGACATTATTCCAGACACCCCTGTTGCAGGTTGAAGTTAAGGTGTGAACTGGTAGGTGGAGAGAAGCAGACGGTCACCCTGATGGGCCATCCCCTAGCCCATCTGCAAAGACTTCGTGGAACCAGAAAGACTGAGTAAGCAGGAAATCTGCCTCCTGGCATCTTGACCTGGAATTGGTGCTCTGCCTCAGACTGGAATGTACACTGTCAGTTCTTCTGCTTCTTGTATCTTCACACTTGGCTTGAAACTAGAGCACCCACTCTGTCAGATGTCCCTCTGATGTCCTGCCATCCACCGCAGGCTTTGGGAGTTCTGAGCTCCACTGTGTGACCCATCTCCTAATAATCAGTTTATTAGATATATATATAATATATCATATATAATATATTCTGTTTCTCTGGAGAACCCTAACTAATCTAGATTTTCATAGCAAGAACAATTCTAAAGGAATAGAATTTTTAAGGATAGTTTTCTGAGTTCTTCCTTTGGTTATTAGATTTGTCTCTCTAATCTGGTTGTGAAAATGTGAGTGACTATTTCCAGTAGTAAAGAGAGTCCTGGGAGACCACTGCATGATCTAGCAACAGAGATACACAAAATAGCTGTACCCCTTCTGTACCCCTGACCTATAAAAGCGAAGGAGCCAGGTGGCTGTGACTATGATACTTTCAGACACGGTCACAAGATAACAACTATAATGACATTGGCTTGTTGCTCCTAATGTCCCTGGACAAAACAGAGGGAAAAGAATGATGAGGTCAGCGACTCAAACTCCTCCCTCAAGTGCTAAGTCACTGAGGAACTTGAACCAACACAACATGGATGCAGTTAGGACAGAAAACAACTGCAGAAACAGCCAGCAGTGTTTCTGGGGCATGTTGGGTATGAGGTCAGTGGTGAGGGGACCCAAGAGGAGGTGACAGTGCTAGCACTATAGAGCAGAATTGGAGCAAGGACCTGGGATGATTGGTAGGGCCCAGAGACCAAGGATCAGAAAGCTCTCCCTCCCACCACTGCCTTCTGATCTCTTGCCTTATATTTGATGATTAAATGAAATAAATTATGCTAAGCAATAGTCAAGAAAACACCAATATTTATCCTGAGGAAAAAGAATTGGAATGTGAGCCAATAGGAGGAAAAATGCCTGGAGATGTGGGTCTAGAGCAGAAATAAAAAGAGTCATCTTTGCACTAAGCAGAAAATCTGCTCTATAGAACTCATGTCTTACCTTCTGGGAAGAGAAAAAAAAATCCTTTTTGCTCAAATGTTGTTATAAAGTAATAAAGACCCTGTAAAGAATATGCTCAGTGTAAAGAAATGGAAATGAGAGTGGAAGAAACCATCTCAGCTGTTGCTTGCATTTCAAAATATTTCTTTTCAGATAAAGAATGTAATTTCTAGGGATGTGGAACGCCATCAGTTAATGGAGAGCTGTGACTACAGAGGACATCAGAGAAAGCAGAGGTCATCTGTTCTATTCCCTGCACAATGCCACACTGAAGGTCTTCTTGGCCCTGGGCTGGGGCCATGGTGCTGGGGCTGGGTCCCCCAGGGTGCAGCTTCCCACAGTCCTTCCACATCAGGCTCCTGGGCATCTGTCCAGGATGTGGTGAAACCCCAGCCGGGTCCTGCAGGAGGGCTGAGCCTCCGATCACTCTGGCCTAGAAAGCATCAAAGTAAAGTGTGTGATGCAGCTTGGCTCTGGAGGAGGACAGGCCTGATGGTGGGGAGGTCGTGCTGCCAGGCAGACTATATCTCCTCCTACTACTTCCCAGCCCTAAACCTGGGATGGGAGCAGCAGAAGTTGGCACCTTGTGTGTCACCCAGACCTAGTGCTAGCCCTGCCCTCCAAGCTTGGCTGTAAAATTTCAAAGATCCTGGCCTCCCTTGCAGGAGAAAAATCAGAGGTGTGTCTGTGGTCCCAAGGATGTCACTATAGACCAAGTGGGAGAGGGGTAAGGGTGATTAACAGTTTGGGGCTGAAACATTCACTCCCAACCAGGCCAGGATTATGTCCTTGCTTCCCCCCACCCATTCAAGGTCAATGCTCAATAAATTTTGATTTTATTATTCCACTAGTGAACTAAGACAATAGCAGTTTGTTTCCCTCTTGAGAATGTAGACTATTGCTCTCCACGGAATGCCATATAGGAGAGACCAGATGACGACAGACACTAGCTCAGATGAGCTTGGACATCTGCTCTTGGCACCCACATGCATCTCAGAAAAGAAAAAGCAAGTTGTATAAGTGACCAGATCCCTATGCAAGGGATGAGTGCTCATCAGTAATCTAGGTTTGAGTCTTGGCTGTCTCCTGTGACTAGAGGACAGAGATTTCGCCTCCCACGCATGTCAGAGTGATATTGATCCAAATAGGGACTCTCAGTGGAGAACTAGACATAGTGCCATTTACATCTTCCCAAAGAGATGGCTTGAACCGTCACAGTTACCCTCTGAGTGTGTCCAACCAAGGTGACTGCAACATCTTACGTGGACTTAGAATGTATTGCTGTAGTTTCTGGAAATCTCGCCCTTCAAGCCCATCTGAGACTTTCACAATGAGTTGAAGGGGCTGGACTGTAACCAGATTATCCCTGCTGGTGTTCTGACCATGGCAGGGCCCTAAGCAGGGCTGAACTATGAGGATCACTTAACTATTAGTTACAGGCTTTCAACAGTAAAAACAAATAAATAAAATTGATCTCAATATTATCTTATTGAATCCAATAATCTAAAATATTATTATTTCAACATATAGTGAATATCAAAACTACATTTAAAATTGTCTTTACCTTACTTCTTCTATGCTACGTTTACAAAATCTGAAGTGTTTTTAAAAGTATAGAATATCACAACTGAGGTGGTTAATTTTATTGGGCCTATATTTATATCTCCTTTCTCTCTGAGCCCATTTATTTAGTGGCTTTTCAGAAATCAGAACAGACCCAGAATTGTAGATGCAGAAGAAGCAATAGAATCTCATCTATTCCCTCCAGGGGGAATTGTCATTCCTGGCCACCAAGTTCCACTTCTGAAGCTTTGTCTATACCAGACCTCTGCCCCAAGTGCCATCCTCACCACTTTACCCATCCAAAGCTCACACAGTTGTCACACCTGGGTGCTTCAGTTCCTTCCTTCAAGGCATGGTGTTTGCCCATCTTGAATATCTACCAAACTCTCACAAGTACCATCTATTTAGCCCTGAGAACAAGGTATCTCCTTTTTTACATCACTGAAGTTTTCCCTTCCACTAAAACTTGCTAATAACTAGGAGCTTGTCTCAGTTACTTTTTTCTTCTTGCTGGGACAAAGGTCCAACACCTAGAGTTAAGGAAGGCAAGATTTATTTAGCTCATGGTTTATGAAGGTTTTGGTCCATACTCAGCTGGCTCCAAGAAAGAGAGGCATGTGGCAGAGGGCAGCAATCCGTGGCGGTGGAAAACAACAATACAGCAATAGCAAAAGAGCAGAGGCAGAGGCAACAATGGCTACAGAGTGAAAGTCTCCCTTATGTTGAATTCAGATTATCTGCCCCAGGCCAGCTGTAACACTCACACCCATAATCCCAGCACTAATCAGGAACTGATTCACTGAATAACAAACTCTAGAAGTGCACCTTATAAGTGCATGAGCTTTTGGGGGTACGAATACACACAACCTGTAACAGAACTATTTAAGTCTTCCTTCTCCCAAAGGGTCTATAATCTATCAGATCCTCACCAACACTCAATGTGCCTGACCCAGGACAGCTCTCCAGTGTGAACCTGTGACTAAGACTTGTCTGTTCTCAGGGATCACATTCTAGCCAATTGACCTGCCCAAAAGAAAACAGATTTTTTTTTTTTTTTTTTTTTTTTTAGTGAGGTCTCATTCTACTGTTTAGGTTCACCTTGAGCTCACTGTATGGCACAGGCTGGCCTTGAACCCATGACAGTTATCCTGCCTCAGCCTCCTGAGGACTGGGATTATAGGCATGCACCACCACACCTGGCTTGAAAATGGATATTATTAACTTGTTTTATCAAGTTCATTCCAGGACTTTTTCTGTATTAGCCCTCTCCAATAGGAATAGAATGTGAATTATGTCTTTGATTTTTATCTTCTTGTAGATACATTTTTAAAAGGATAAAAAAGTGAAATTTATGTTACTATATTTTATTGAACCAATACCTTCAAAATATTATCTTAGAATATGAGTTTAAAAATATAATTGAGATTTTTTAACCTGAATTTTTCTTATTCTAAGCATTTGAAATCCAGAGTTACTCATAATTATAGCATATTTCAATTTGGATGGTAAATTTTTATTGGAAATACCTGATCTATATTTAGGCCTCATAAATTGGCACTTGAAAAAGTAGATTCACATATCCAAGTTGTTCCAAACACACTTATAAAAGTTTTCCAATAACTGAATCAAGTAATGGTTTTTCAATTTAAGTTAATTTGAGCTAAATAAAATGAAAAATTCAGCACTTCAGCCTCACTAATCACATTCTTCCGGATTCATACCTCAAGGTGGAGTGGTACGTGACTAAGTGAGGCCCTCGAGCTGGAGTCAGATGGCCCTGTGCTCAGGGTTCTCTGGCACCTGAACATGCACCATTAGAGCCTTTCCTGTCTGCTATTCCTGCCCCTCTCCCAGGCCTCTCCCCTCCGTGCTGATGCCGGGCAGCCAGCTGGGCTCTGCCACCTCCAAGGCCAATCCTACCCCAAGACCTTGGCCCTTGCTTCCCTCTGCTAGCTGCTCTGACACTATCTTCTTTTCACCACCATGAGTCACTCTCTCATTTTCTACAGAGAAGTGTTCAGATGCTGCCTTCTCTGCAGGTCATTCTTTGGCCTCTCTACTCAGAATCCATGCCTTAGCCAGACTGACTCTTCAAGCCCTTCTTCTCTGATTAGTTTTACTGCTTTGTCATCACCTCCCCTTTCAATAGCATGCAAACACTGACCTATGAAGACAGAAGTTTTTTCTGGTTTTCACTAGTGCATCTCCAGCCCCTCATTCCTCATTTGCTTTTTTTGGGGGGGGGGTTTGTTTTATGTATTTGTTACAGGGTCTCACTACACAGCTTTGACTTGTAATTATCCTCCTGTTTTCAGCTTCCCCAGCACTGGGATTAAAGATGTGAACCACCACGCCCTTCAGGTCTAGGTGGCTGGCTCAGTGCGCCCAGGGGCAGGCTGGTGGAGCGTGTGGTGCCAGGGATCAAACCCAGGTCCCTGCGCTTGCCTAAGCAGACACTTAGTCTGCTGAGCTGCTTGCCATCATCCCTTGTACTCCTCATTTGTTGAATGAATAAATGTCAGAAGGAATTGAGTGCATGTTAGAATGTTCATGTCTTTAGTGATGCTACCACCTCTAGCTCCCAGATGCAGTAAAAGGATCCGAAGGTTAGAAGGTAATTTGAAAGGATAATAAAAAGAACAAAATCAAAAGGACTAGAATGCAGAAGGTTTAACTCAAATTCCATGTATTTTCTACCATACGTAGGGAAAACTTCCTTTAAAACCCATTGCTCATTACTGTCATACAGTGAGGGACTTAGAACCATGAAAAGCACCCAAAAACACAAACACTTCAATACCAAGTGGACCAGTCAATCAACAGCACTGAATTGTGTGATCAGTGCACAAACAGATTCTCTGAGTTGTGTGCAATCCAAACATGCAGTTCGCTACCATGAGCTTTGAAGCCTGGGACAGCTTTGCTTTGAAAGCCATATCCCGCTACTGTTCCTCCTGGATGCTCCCTGTGACAGATGTGGTGTGGCTGGCTGTCCCAGTCACTTGTTCTCCAACCTTATCTAGCCCAATGTCCACGTCTGTTGTCACACACGTAACACCTGTAGGTAATTTGTGTGTGTGTGTGTGTGGTATCAGGGATCGAACTCAGGGCCTTACACTTGCTAGGCAAGCACTTATTCCACTGACCTATCTCCCCAGCCCTTTAACATGTGTAAGAATGTGTATGAATTGCAAATTTCCTTTTCTCTAATGGCAACATCAAAAGAAATCTTAAAATAAAATAATGACTGTCAGTTGTAGGATGCTAGCTTTTTATATGCACATCATTGAATGTATCCCCCCAAACCCGATGAATTAAATATTATCATCATGCCCATTTGGCAAATGAGGAAACTGAGTTTTGGATATGTGATAGGGTTATGATCACAGAACTATCAAGAGACAGAACAAGGACTTAAATCCAGGCCCTTCTTTCTGTAACCTTGTCAACAATAAATTGTTTGGTGTGCCTCTTACTTCTTAGAAACCTATAGTCCAGATAATAATTTCGGGACATAAGATAGAATTAATCCAACAAGCCACATTAAAACCCATTCATTTCCCAAATAAATTTGCAAGTTCATTTGCAAATACGTAGAATCTCGTAGCAATTACATTGCCTCATATTTGCTTAATGGAACGACAACTCAGCAAAGCAGCTATGTAGCTCAGAGCACCTTTTATTAACATTTTTTGTCTCTATAAACCCATCCATGAGTCAAGTTAATGATAACAAATCATTAATGAGAAAGGACCTCCCAGAGTTCGCACATTTTGGTCCTGACCTTGGGACCCATCACGTCAGGCATAAATGTAGAGCCCCAGCTTCCCTCTGCATCAAGTGTGACAGCCTGGGAGAGACTAATTCAGCCCAAGCGTTGTGTTGACAATCATTTGTTTTTAAGTGGCACACATATTTCATATTCTCAATGCACAATCAACCTGCTTAAGTATTGCCATTAATATTCACAACGTGGCCATGACAAAGCGCAGAGCAATGACAGGGCCAGCTGCATTTCAAGTTTTTCAAGGAAAAAGAACCACACGTTCCTTGTAAAGGCCTTATTGATGACACGTCACAAAAACCACTCCAACTCAGCTCATACAGGGGTCGTGAAGTTTATTGGAAGGATGGACTCAAAATGCAAAGATAGCTAGTCAGGCCTTCGTTATGCTGAAACAAGAAACAGAAAGGAATTTAAGAACACAGGCCGCTAGCTCCGGCCATCTTTACTTCTCAATAGTGCCGAGGCACTTCTCAATAGTGCCGAGGCCCTGCAAATCTTGCTTCTCAGCAGAGCTGCTTGTGTCACTCCATCTGCTCACACACAGAAAGAGCAGCAGACTTTTGCT
This sequence comes from Ctenomys sociabilis, assembly GCA_004027165.1. Taxonomy (NCBI): domain Eukaryota; kingdom Metazoa; phylum Chordata; class Mammalia; order Rodentia; family Ctenomyidae; genus Ctenomys; species Ctenomys sociabilis. Next base: position 21,122 of record PVKA01008226.1, on the reverse strand, counting down.
GCATCCTTCCCACCAAATAACCTGTTAGTAACTGTGGAGTCTACATTTTCAGGGAATAAACCAGGTCTGCCCTGGGGAATTCAGGTAAATGTACATGGTTTCAGGAGTTAACTTCTCAGAGGACAGCTTTGGGACAAAAGCTGCATGATCCCCAGAGGACCACAGACAGATGGAGACAGAGTAAGTGTCTTCTGTCAGTGTGACTGGGTTTGGGCAATCCTTAGCCCACAGTCTTTTTTTTTTTTTTTTTTTTTTTTTTGTCTTTTTGAGACAGGGTCTTACTATGCAGTTCAGCCTGGCCTTAAGCTCACTGTGTAGCTCAGGCTGCTCTTGAACTTACAACAATCCTCCTGCCTCAGCCTCCAGAGTGCTGGGATTACAGGCATGCACCACCATACCCGGCTTCTTAGCCCACAGTCTTTTTCAAAAAAATTTATGGTATACATCAACACAGGTGAAATGATACTAATTCAAAAATCTGAGACACGACATGAGTATTTGTAAATCTGAAATTTCCTGAGAGCAGAAATAGGGAAGAAATCTCCAGAGCAGGCAAGGTTGACTGAGGGTTTGAATAGCAATTAAGAGTTAAGTATGCTATGGCAGAATAGCAGAGTTAATTGTGAAAAACATAGGTACAATCCCAAGGTATTGGAAAATAAGAACCTGGAAACAAGCAAATTGAGCTCCACTGATAAGCAGGGGCCACATCATGAAGGAGCATCTGTGCTTAACTGAAGGATTTACAAGAACTTTATGAGAACTCAACTATCATAAACACCAACTTCTTTTTAATTTTTATTTTATTGAAGTACAAATATCAATGAGACAGTTTTAAGATACCTTGACAAGATGGATTTGATAAATTAATACATTGCAAACTGTTTTCATAATGTTTTGGTATCATAGAAGGTGCATACATGATATTATACTTACAGACATTATTATACCGTATGTCTCTTAACAGTAAATTAAGAGAGTGTAGATGTTTGTGTATCTTATTTTTTATACCTGAATTACATCAAAGATTCAATAATTAATACTTTGTTATTTTCCTAGCGGTTGTCCATAGTACTAGAAGCCGACATAATATCCTGTCCAACCACCATTAGTGCAAATCTTGCCTCTCGTACAATTATGTAGAAGCACAGCATTATCTATCCCAACTGTACAGTCCATACACACACACATCACGATTCTTCCTTTCTATACCCCTTCCTTTGTCACCTGTCAATGAATATATACGTCTCAGAGGATGAAATTAAAGAAGCGAATAAAATATGAAAAAATGCTCCACATCACTAGTCATCTGTGAAATGCAAATAAAAACAACACTGAGATACCATCTCACTCCAGAAAGAATGGCTATCATAAGGAAATCAACCAACAACAAATGTTGGAAAGGTTGTGGGGAAAAGGGAACACTTCTCCACTGCTGGTGGGAATGTAGACTGGTACAACCATGGTGGAGGTCAGTGTGGAGACTCCTCCAAAGAGTAGGACTAGAAATCCCATTCAACCTGGCTATCCCCATACTGGGAATTTTCCCAAAGGAACTGAAAACATTGTATCATAGTGATATATGTTCACCTATGTTTATAGCAGCACAATGTGTGATAGCAAAATCTTGGAAACAACTAAGATGTCCATCACATGAGGAATGGTTGAAAAAGATGTGGTATTTCTATATAATGGAGTATTACTCAGCTATTAAGAGTGATAAGTTTGAAGCATTTATGCTCAAGTGGATGCCACTTGAACATATACTCATAAGTGAAATAAACCAGACACATATGTGTAAATATCGTATAGTCTCCCTAGTATAACAAGCGAAAAACAGAAATACAAAAGGAAACGTAAAACAACAACTAAAATCAATTGAGTCAGATAAGGCAAAGTGAGTGGCATAAGCTGCAGGGTACTGATCAGCTTTCCTTCTGGATGGTTAACAGCCTAAGTTCATAGATCAGAGTCAGAGAAATAGAAGAGCCACAAGGCCAGCCAACATTTTGGCTCTAGCCTTTCAAGGTCAGCAAAGACTCAGGACATAGGAGAACCTGTACTGCAACATCATGAAACTCAGGTGAGCTCCAAATTTTCTGAACAAGGAGATTATGGAACCACAGAGGAAAGAGATCGAAGTTCTGTAGTGTGCCTGGAGAGAGTCACATGGAGAGAAAACTTTCTCTCTGGCTCTCACGGAGAGCAAACTGGTCAAACATTGGCCGTGACTCATCCAGTGGATGACACAGACAAAGCATCTACAGAATAAGGTACAGGACTACAAGATAAACCCTGAGGGGACTTCACTGACCTCATAAGAAACAAAAACTACATGTGTTGGTATACAAGTCTTGCTCTATCTAAGTCTTAACCATCCAGCAAAAAAGTATAAAAATGAGGTGTACACCACGAGGTCATAATAATAGGTTGAGCTATAAATGGCTATGGTCAACAACTTCTTTGGATAACAACTTTGGATAAGTTGTTGTTGTACATTTCCATTTGTATTTCTGCTTTTCACTTTTTATACTAGGGAGACTATACAATATTTACACATGTGTGTCTGGTTTATTTTATTTATGAGTATATGTTCACTATTGTTGTGGACTGCTGGACTGTGTAGGATTGTGTCGTCGCGTTCAGGCACCTAAATTAGTTGTATAAACACCAACTTAATAGCACTAACGACAGCCTGCCAAGAAAATAAGTTTAGCAAACTTTGATTTCATACTACTCCTTTAGAGGCTCACTATTCACATCTCCACTGTAAAGGTTCTGACAATTCCTGTAACAGATACATAAAAATACCTGGCTAAGTTCATTTAACTCAGGGCTGCCCAAAAGTTGAATTATGGATCTTTCTCCTAACCCAAGTCCCATGGAACCCTCATTAATCCAGTTTAGACTTTCTACTTTGAGGCAATGGGGATCCTACTGGAGAATTTTTAAAAGTAGAGTCAAATGATTCAATTTGTACTTTAGAAATGGCCCACTGCCTGCTGCAGGGAATGGAGCAGAGGAGTGTAAGCCAAGAGGCTAGGAGACTTGTTAGGGGCTGCAGTAATTATCCCAGGGAGAGGTGATGGAGAGGACTGATCTGAGGCCATGGCGGTGGGGGTCATGCCGTGGCTTGGAAAGTCCTGGGTGCAGAACATCCCGATACAAATGAATGTTCCATGGCAGGCCCTATTTAGGAAGACAGAACATGAGCATGAGACTGAACTGCATTATGGGGACCAAGAATGGGAGCAATAGCAGGGGGCAGGGCAATTACCGAGCAATGATTGTAACTCTGCAGCTTAGAAAGGGTTTGGCATTCAGAAAGGACAATGCTTCCTTTGCTATAGAGCTGTGCTGCCTGCCCTCTGGGAAGGCCCCCCCGAGGCAGCATGGCCAGCTTGGCACACAGATCAGTCCTTTTTCATGGAGGTGTTGTCTTTTTAAACTAGAAGGCTGAGGTGGACACTGTGGCCACTGAATCTGAATCCCACGCTACCAAACTTGCCTTTTAACAAAGCCCTTACTGTGCATTGGGTTTGTCAGGATGCTCTAATTTTTTTTTGTTTCTAATATCTCTGTTATCTATTGCCAGATAACAAACTATTCCAACATTTAGTTACTTAATGGCAGATGTTTATCATTTCTCATGATCACCTGGGCTGACTGAACTCATCAGATGGTCCTTTTCTCATCATGGTGTGTGTCATTCTGCTTTCTGTCTCTGTAACAAATTGCTAAGATAATCAAAATTATTAAAAAAATAACATTTAGGGCCAGGGTTCAGTATAATAAGTACTTCCCTTGCAAGTACTGAGTTCAATCCCCAGTTCTGCCAAAAAAACATTTATTTTGCTGCACTCTTTTGAAGAACTCACTCCATAATCAGCCACTTTGCTTGGGGGTAGTAATAACACAGGAGCATACATTAGGGAAAATCACTCACCTCATAGCCAAAAACCAAAGACAGAATGAGGATAATATTGGGGTCCCACAATCTAATGCAAGAACATTTTTCCAGTGTCCTAAAGGCCTCAGAGCTAACAGGTCCCCCTCTTCCCAATAGCATGACCCCGGGGACCAAGCCATGGACACAGGGGGACATTCAGATGCTAAACTAAGCATGGTGTTGGAAAGGGTTCCTTAGACAGCTGTGGTCATCTGGAGGCTTTACAAGGCCTGGGTCATTCCAGATACTCTCTCCATGTTGCCAGAAGAGAGTGCTGTTTCCTGGGGTGTCCTCTGGGCTCTTGCTGAGACCCTTAGGCTTTCTTCAGTGTATCCTGTCCGTGTGGCTAGCTTGGACTCCTCATAACATGACCCGTAGTTCCTGGTAGGACAAATCACAAGTGCACACCAATTTCTATTGTATCTTGATTGCTGCTGGTTTATTGGCTGAAGAATGTCATAGACCAAGTCTAGAGTCTGTGTGAAGGGATTACGCAAGCCTGAGCCTGGTGGGAAACGGCTGACTGGGGCCAATGAAACTACCACACTTTGATTTCATATAGTAGGTAATCAATCCTCTCATGCTTTCCTCTGTCTTCATTGTAGTGATATGAAATAAGAGGTAATTGGTAATGCATTCTAAGCCAGCGTTAAATGCACACAAACAGAAAAATAAATTGTGAATGATTTTAAATCTTGAATGTCTAGCCAGGTACAATGGGAACAGCCGTAATCTCAGCACTGGCAAGGCTGAGGCAGGAGTATCACTGCAAGTTCAAGGCAAGGCTACAAATGTAGTTCAAAGCCAGCCTGAACTATATAGTGAAACCTTGTCTCAAAGCAAAACAAAACAAAAACAAAAAATCAAAAGACCTACGGAAAAAGGAGCAAGATTCATCCCAAATTTATCTCTCTTTTCTTAGATGTGTCATTTAGTAAAATGTTTGCACTTGTTTTCTTAATAGAGAGACATGTAATAAAATCAGCCAACAGACTGATTAGTAGGATTTAGAACAGCCAGATAGATGCATTTATAAAATAAATTACCACAAAGGTAGCCAAGCAAGCATCCTTATTTTTGTTCCTCTCCTCTCTTTATGTCTATAAGTAAATATATCATTCTACATCTTTATAATCAAAATGTAAATAAAATTGTGTTAGCATATCCATTGTTTACTATTTTAAAACACTGATAGTTTCTGCCCAAGCTTTGTCGTTAGCCCTTTTAGCTGCTCTGAGGCATTCCCTTGAGTGGATGCACAGTGATTTATGTGACCCTGCACCCATGTGTATATGTTCAAATTAATTCTGATTCTCCCTTTGGTAAATTATAACGATAATATATGTAAATTATTTCGAAAAATGGCCTTTTATAATCATTCTAAGAATTGATATTTGGCAGTAAAAGCGTGTAAAAGTATTTATGACCTTTGGCAGGCTCTTCTAGTTGTTTCCCAAAGCATGTGACCTGCTGCACACAGTGCTACCCATGCGGGGCTGCTATTATGGTTTTTGTTGTTGTTATTATTTTGGTTCAATCGTGATGAAATGCATACTCTCCCTTCCATCTGCACCCCAAATTATGTTACACTGTGTACTCAGGGTTTGTGGAGGTTTTGCTGTGTAGGTGAGCTGTGCTATTTCTTCAGAGGTTTTCACAGTCCTAGAAGGTAGCTACTCTTATTCCCATTTTCACTGAGGAGGAAGCTGGTGCTGACAGATTGTGTATAGCAAAGGAATCTGGTGGTCAAGTCTAGATCAGCTTTAAGAAAAAAATACTATTAGTTTTTTCTTCATGGAGGAGAATTCATTGGCTCTTCACAGATCTCACTCTGTGAAGATAATAGTTGTATTCAGTCAGAAAAAAATATATTTAGAAGGAACACACATGAAGATGGCACTAGACTAGGCTTAGTAATTAAAAAAGAATAAAACTGTCCTTTAACAGGGTCAGATAATATACATGAGCAACACTCACATGTCCACATTCATTGCAGGAGGACTGTAATTTCTAGTAATTTTTCTGAGGCTTATATTAAATCCAAAACACACTAATCAACCTTGTGCTGTGCACTATATGTGAGCCACTGCTTTCCATACTGTAGGTGGCCATAATGGATAACGTGGCCTCGTCCCTCTACAACACAGCAGAAGCCTAGGACAGATGTAAAGTGAGCCTATTACATGCTTGGCCCCAACAATTTTTCAGAAGTCTTTCTGGAAAGACTAATTGCACCTCATTCCACAAATGAAGGCTCAAAAAATGTATGGATTTACAACTCACTTGAAACAGTGAATTCAGCTCATGAAATGAGAAGTGTCGGAAGCAGGTGCTAAAGCAACAGGAAGGACCCAGAATTGTAAAGAGGAGTAACAGAGCAAGTGCAGGACCCAAGCATGATCTTTGCAAGAAGCTTCTAGAATTTTCATCCCAGAAATGCCTCTCCTCCAACAGATGCAGCCAGTCTTCCATAGCACATTCACCTGCCCAGCACTACCCCAGTTCTCAGGACATTTCTGGATTAAATGCTATTTTATGGGTTTCTAAGGAGTTTAACTGATGCAGAACTAACTGGGGAAGAAGATAAAGCAGGATACAATTAAGAGCTAATTGGGTGGGTTTGACTCTCCATCAGCTTCCTCAAACAGACCCCTAGAGCACTGTTTCACTAGATTGCTGGGTCCCACCACCCCTTGAGATTCCTGCTCATTAGGTCTTGAAATGAAGTCCCAAGAACCCCAGGTGACCTACATCCTCAATTTTCTACTTCATACATCCCTTAAATCAGTGGTTCACAACCTGTCACCAGACTAAGCATAATCACACAGGGCCTTAGCAAATATATATAGATGCCACCCACTGCGCCAACCCACAATGTCTGCTTCTCCAGGACTTCCATGTACTGTCAAACAGTCCACTTGTCATTAATGTTCTTGTGATCAGTGACTCGAGGCCCATTGCTATCTGAATTTCAACTGAGCTCCACGGAAAGCAAGTGCACAGAAGCAGAGCACACAGAACTGCAACTCTAGCTCCTTCTGCTTGTGGCTATATAAGGCTTCTTTCAACCTCACTTTCCCTAATCTACAGAATGGAGGAAATGATTCCAGCTTCAATGAGTTGCCAGGATAAAGAATGAGATGGTAAATGTTTAAGTTGTAATATTGTGCCATGCTCTCAGATACTGAAGGGCATGAGTTGATAGGCAGGAGATTCTTACAAGAAGGGACTTAAGGTGCCCTGGAAGGTGTTCAGTATTTTCATAAGAGAAAGGGACTATGCAGGACATTCTGGGGGCATGGGTACAGGGCTCTGAGGCTACAGGAAAGATCCAGGGTGAGAAATGAGATGTTATCAGTAAAAAGAAGGAAGGGCAGCCTTTGCTGTTGTAGGAAATGAAACAGGATTGGGATGGTCCAGACATATTGATGATGATGACAACAACGGTGATAATTCTCAAAGATGCAATGCATGAAGAGCAAATAAGAAACTGGGTAAAAGCCTGTTAAGTTGAATCTTGCACAGGCCACTGTAGGACAGCAGTGAAAACTGTTAGTTACAGGTGGTAATTCCAAGAATAGGTCATCAATCCCAGAAGGATCAAGCTGTTTGCCTACTGGCACACAAGGGGATGCTTTCTGTCTTGGTCTCGTTTCAGTCTGGCCATAGTTCACCTTTCCTGACTTGTGCTTCATTCTTCTGATTCAAATCAACATGCAGTGAAACTTTCCACTGTGGAGTCGGCTGCCCATGGCCCCTTGAATTGATCCAGCTGAGCACAGGCTTTCTTGCCCAGCTTTTGTCCAACAGGTGAGGGGCTGTTGCTTAGCCTGTGTGCTCCTGCTGATCAACTAGTGTTCCTTTCGGTGTCTTCTTCAGTCTGTGATCCCTCAGTGGGGAAGAAATGTGCATGGGGTCCTTCCATCCCTTTACCCATGGAGGTAGAGATAGGCAGAAATTTCTTGGAGGAATTTTCAAGCCACCAGGAGAAGCTTCTGATAAGAATCTTGCTAGAATTCACACTTATCTGAATATCTCCAAAGTTGGCCTCAGCCTATGCTTTTGCCACAATTTGCTGATCTAAATTCCATTGGTTCTTACTTCCATGAAGTGTAGATTTCCACCACTTTTGCTAACTCCTATGGCTCCTTCACATAAAACAATCCCAAGCATACAGGACATATTCAATAAATTTATTTCTTACTCTCAGTCTGTTGTCTCTTACTTTGTCAATGTGACCTATACTGGCAATATAACCATCTTTGTCAGGAACATTTTCAATCAGTTCTGAGGGCTACAGTTAGTATTTCTATCCTGACTCTGTGCCTAGTATGGCTTAGAGTCATTCTACACATTAATATAGCCAGAGAGTCTGCCCTACGTCAGCTCCTCTCAGTGCAAAGCCAGTCTATGCCACCCAAAATAAGATTCATGTCCCCTCTGATGGCATTGTACTGGGAAATCTCAGTAGAGGCCCTGATACCACCCTGCTACTGCTGCTGGGCTTGAAGTGAGATCTGTGCAGAAGGAAACTGATACACCAAGAAGCACTCTTCATGTTATACATACCTCAGTTACTCTTCAGAGACTGATTTTGGTTTCCATTGTGTGTGTACACAAACAGGTGTGTGCTCTTATAGATTTTTGTACGATCAATAGAAGAAAGAAAGAAAGAAAGAAAGAAAGAAAGAAAGAAAGAAAGAAAGAAAGAAAGAAAGAAAGAAAGAAAGAGGAAGGAAGGAAGGAAGGAAGGAAGGAAGGAAGGAAGGAAGGAAGGAAGGAAGGAAGGAAGGAAGGAAGGAAGGAAGGAAGGGAGAAAATGGCTTAGGTTTGGCACTAAATCTAATCACAAAGCAAGAACTCAGAATGCTTGTAGACTCTTTTGCTAGAAAGATGTGGCTATTGAAAGGGATCTTTTGCTATTTCCCTAGCTTGGAAAGGAAAAAGAGGGCCTGGAAGGTATGGGGAATAGGCGGAGAATAGAAAGAGTAGAGCCTGGTCCTGACTTTCTCTTAAGCATAGCAGCTGACCATGGAGCAAACCAGGTTCCAACAGTCAGGATAGGGAGAGTGGGTGTGGCCTTGGCATGGAAAGAGGCCCAAATATGTCCCTTCACCAACTCAGAAACCCAGCTGAGCTCGGGACACCTAGGCTCTTCTCAGACACATCCAGTGCATGGGCTGTCCCTGTCCCTCTCCCCAGTCCTCGCATGGCTGGTGCTTAGTGCTCACCAAAGGGTTTCTAGACAAAGTAGAAATCACTTTAGAAACTTCATTTTAAACACTAGCAAGTGGGATACAGAGATATGCAATCTCTTTAAGAGCTCAAGTTCTCACCCCCAATATGAAAACCCAGAATCAAAAGCAGTATCAACATCTCTTCCCATAACACATCTCATTAAAATCTCAGCTAGATCTTAGGGAAAATAGAACCCAATCATCTTACATAATTGCAGGTATATCATGCTTGTGGGCATGTGAACTTCCCCTCTTGCAGTCGCCAAGAACACATGGAAAGAGAAACATGTCCTTCTGGCAAGGAGCAGGTGGTGGTTCCCAAGGGCAAAAGCTGGACCCTGGAGCACACTTTCAATTTCCCACTAATGCCTGCTCTGAGGTTTCAGACTCAAGAGACCTGCAGCAGGATAGGAATTCTTTACAAGATGAAATTCATCAAAATATGTGATGCAAGAGGGTGGGTACAGTCTGGATTGGCAGGGTGCCCTGTGTCCTCAGAAGAAGCCAGCTTCCTAGTGATGGCAAGGAGGAGAACTGAAATGCCAGAGATAGAAAGAGATGGGAAAATTAAAAGGGAAGAGAAGACACACGAGGAACAGAGCCCAAATGTCCACTGAAAATTTTCTGCCTTGGAACGATGAAGGAAAAAGAATTGTTCCTAGAATATTCTGTTTTTCAATAGCACTTCCTGAGTTCCTCTTGCACACCTGTCCTTGCACAGAGCTTTGTGGACAGAGCAGGGCTAGGTGCTCCAGCTCCTCGGGAAGGTGACCACATGGCAGATGCACCAGGATTTTTCTCATTGCCAAGCCTGTCTGTATGCAGAAGCCAAAAATCTACAATCCATTTTTCTCAGGCTCCTTTGCAGCTGGAGATTCAGATGCGACTTTTATTTTCTTGCTCACTACATGCATGGAGTTGGAATTGAGTCAAGACTGGTGAGGCAGCCTTCAGGACAGCACCCACCTCACTGAGGAGAATCAGTGTGAAGATGACAGTGCAGGCCTCAGAAGTTGGTGACAGCCAGAATTCCCACGTGTGCGGTGCTCTGGATCTGGCAACGCCAATAGCGTCTTTAGGCTGTCAGTTCTAGAGCTTGGGTTGGGCTCTGCCTGTGTCCTGCTGGAAGTGACTCAGCCAGCGGTGCTGGCAAATATATCTGTTCATCTGTTTCTTAGAAGTCAAAAGAGCTATGAGAGTGGTTACCAGTTTTCATGGCATTTCTGCAAATAGCTATGGTCCTTATATTCTATTTTCACTGCCTGAGTATGACAGACGTAAATAGCTTCAAGAGAATAGAGGAGAGTCAGTATAGTAAATAATTAGATGAGATTTGAGTATTTATTACCTTTGCCTTTCATATCACTTTCTTAATTATATGTTTGTAAAAATGTAAATTTTGATAATGACTGTTTTTCACAACCAGCTATCCAAAGTCCCTGAAAAGTTGACAGCTCTGTAGAGCCTGTATAAGCTAACTCTGATGCACCTCTGACTCCAACCCATCCCAGAGGTGGTGAGCAGGGAGTTCCTCACATCCCAGCAGCCTTCTGTGCTCCTGTGCCTGAGGCTGTTCTCCAGGCAAGGAAGCATGTAAGGCCCATTCAAGGAGCAAGCCAGAGTGGATTCAGATACTTCATGCCTTGCAAAGACTTCCAGCCCACACAGCACTGGGTGGTAGTGAGTGAACACAAAGTCCCCACATGTAATGGTACAATGTTGAAATGTGGTCCTCGGTGTTTAGAAGCTGGAAGGGATGTACACAGGTGCCCTGGGAGAGATCTGCGCATGAGAGCACCCAGTATTTGTTTTCCTCCCTTCTCTATCCTACTTCTCATTATGGTTTATATCTGGATTCCCCTCCCCCAAAAAGCTTCATGCACTCATAGATGGGTCTTTAGGGTACAGATGGGATCACAAAGCTGTGATGCTTAGCACTGGATTTGTGTCTATAGCTAGATATGACTTTGGGAGAGGCAATCAGTTGCAAGAGGCGGGTTGCTGGGAGTGTGACTGGAAAGAATATGTTCCCCTCCTGGATCCTACCCTGGTGCTCTTTACTTCCTGGCCACCCTCTGAGCTGTTCTCCTCTGCTATTCTCTCCTGCATTGGATCCAGCCACCTGTGGACTGAAACCTCTACAAATAGAAAACAAAATAACTCACTCTTTCTTTCAGCTGTGGGTGCCAAGCATTTTGTCACAGTGCTGAGGAAGGTGACTAAGACACCACCCATTCTCTCATCAAGCATCCTGCTACCAGGCTCTAAAGAAATTCCTTGGCCCTGAATCCTTGTCTCAGAATCTGTTTGAAGAAATGGCTAAATTTAGGCAAGAAGGAGCTTGTGCAACAATGCAAGTGAAACATACAGCACAGATATGCAAAAATGAAAGTTTCCCAGTATGTTTCGGTTTTCTATAATCAAATATTTGCAGGGCCTGGCAGGTACTGAGTGCCCTGTCATATGAGCTGGTTGTCATATGTGTCAGGCCATGTCCACAGCTGCTTACATCAGCATAATGACAAGGTGACACAGGTGAAGGAGTATTCCACAGTAGCATTTCTGTGGAAAATCACACAGTATAACCACTTCAACAAATCATAGAGATCTCTAAATCCAGTGCTTTTGTTTTTAATCAAAGAAACTGAGACATTAGGAAGGAAAAGACCCTCCAGGGGTCACTTTGTAATGGCACTTGGATCTGGTCTTTTGATTGCCAGAGGAGACCCCTGTGCACTGGGGTCAGCAAGGCCTCTTGCCCAGAGCTCTTCTTGCAAAGACTGAAGAAATTGCTTCGGTGCTCCCCAGGGATTTCCACTTCCCTTGCTCAGTGTTGTAAAATTGTCTCAGCTCAGGGATTCTCTAAGTGACAATTCCCTGGGCAGTGTTGTTAGAAATGCTAAAGTTGGAACTACATGTTACAATAAGACTGGACAGAGTCCTGGGACCAACAAAATTCACCTCTGGGGTAGCAACTCATACAGTAGTGTGGTGTGACTCTCCAGGAGAGCCTCCCACCCTGTGGGAACTGGGCCCATTGGCTCTTGGGAGAGCGGGAGAGCGGGAGAGGGAGAGATCAACCCTGGAGCTCCTAGAGCTCTACCTTTGCTTCTCAGGCACCAGTGATGACTTTCCTAAAGGTCCCCAGAGTCTGATAGGGAATGACGGAGGACCATTCCCATGAGCACATTGCTTGAATAGAAGTTTTCCAGTTACTCTTGCCCAGAATCCTCATGACAGCCTCATGGAGGGAGGAGTCCTAATGCTCATCTCCTAGGATTAACTTAAGGTTTGGTGGGGTTATAGGATATGCCCAAGCTAGGGACTGTTAGGACCGCTGGGCTTTGAACTCAGCCCTGATTAGGAAATCTAAATTTGAAGGCTTCTCCCAGCCTCATGAAACCTACTAAAGAACAACAAACAAAAGGACACTCTCACAGAGAGGTATCGAGTTCATTGTGTGTCAAAGAAAAGAAACTGGTGCAGAGAGTCTGAATATGGCAATCCTGCAAGGCAAAGGCCAAAGGCAGGCAGAGTATGTAGAGTGCTTAAGACTAAAATAATTGGTTTGGGGTGGATCTGGGGAGCAATGGAGAGTGATACACTCATATGAGATGAGTACCTTCATAAGGCTGAGCAAAGAGCTTACACCTGTCCCAGGTGAAAAAATATTATTGAAGGGGGCCAGGGAGAACAGTTCTGGAGAATCCAAATCCAGAGGCAAAGGTTATAATAAGAGATGAATTGAGATTTGAGGGATAAATACCAAGTCATATACGAGAGAAAAAAGTACAGAACAGAACCCTGTTGGGCAGGGACACTGGTATCATCTACAATTGTGGTCTTGTTCTCTGGATAAGGACACACCTCTTTACTTTCACCCAGCCAATTCTTTCTGATCCATTAGCTACTCCTGTGATTCTTGATCTCAGGGAAGCTGGGGGATGCTGCTCTGTCTTGTTTCCCAGGGTCCACAAGTCCTCCATGCCTCCTTGCCAAACCTGCTTGGAAAGATGAATGGAATTTCAAAAGGAAGTGATAATGTAGGAACTGGGAGGAGGGGGAAGAAAGAAGGCTGACAATTCCCAGCAAGAGCAAGGCAGCCTCGTGAAGCAGCCTCGGTGAACAGACAGATAAACCAGGGAAATACAGCAGGGCTCAGCATGTTGGCAGGGCAGGATGCTAAAAGAGAAAGGTGGTTATTTGAGAAAGGTAGGCAGGCATAGATAATCAGAAAACTTGATCATCACTGAAGACCCACTGTGCGCTTAATGCAGAATCAATGGACAGCTTTGGGAGCAGGTTAGTAATATATTTAGATGTTACTAGAAGAACATTTCTGTGGCCAGTAGGTGGGAGGTCCTGGCTGTGGGGCAGAGATGGGTCAGGGTGGTCCCCAAAGGGTGCATGGAATGCAGTTAAAGGCCTGCTACAGCGATCTGCTTAAGAAGTCTATCCCTCCCTTTCCAACTCCTTTGAAGACAACAATCCACAACATTGCAGCCATAGGTGAATTCCTACCATCTTGTTTGTTGAAATTCTGTATCTTTTCCAATGAGTTTTTAAATTATATTTTTATTCTCTTTAAAGAATACCTAGTAGGTTAAGAATATTACATGTATTTTCAACATACAATATTCTCAATTACCATGCACATGATAATCATAAGTCAAGGAGCTTCTGCATATTTTACTCAATATAAACTACACAGTCAATGTATCAGTGGTGATGTGGTATAAATTACATACTTTTTGGTCATGTTTTGACTTGACAAGAATATCACCCTGAAAACATTTCTAGTAACACTATGCTTGCACATTAACCTACTAAATGCTGTAGATTAAACCAGCCTCCCTTACATATCCTCAGAGCATTTCCATTAGTCTACCATTGGATAAAATTACCTAACACAAGGCCTATTTCATAATAAGGCATTGTATATTTCATATAATTTTATTAAACACTGTACTGAAAGTGAAAACAGAATGATACTACCATAGAATTGAAAAATTGCAAGCCAAAAAAATTTTTTTAAATAAATAAGGAAATGAAATTAAGGAGACACATCCTTGGCAGGAAGGCTCTGTGGCCCGGAAGCCATGGCAGGAGATTCCTTTCTCAACGCTGTGCAACCTGGGGCCTCATGTTAAACCCTCGAACTTACTCCAGAGAAATGAAGTAGAGTGACATCATAGAAAGTGCTTTACCAGACAGGTGAGACAAGAATTTAAACATCTTTTTATTTTTATTTTTATAACCTACGTTGCCTGCTGAATAATGCCTGTCCAGCCAAAACTCAATTTCTGTCTTTTTAATTCAAGTGCAAATGGATTGAAGGCTCAGATAACAACATAAAATTGGTTAATCAACTTTCATTCTGTATTTATATGGCAACCGGGAGATTTTACAGTTTTCTGCAGCTCAGCCCAGTATTCTGCCCGAGCCAGCCAGCAGTTTATGTCTCCTTAAAATTGCAAACCAGAGGCCCCTCTGTGTCAGTGGCCGGCCGCCCCTCCCGCTAACCAGCGCTCTCGCTGTTCTCTCACTGTTCTGGAAGGGGCCAGTCGGTTCCGTTTTCATTCTGCTCATGCAAGGCCCTGCAGGAATAGGTTTATGTTTTACTGGAGAAATGAAAATCGTTTCTGCTCTCTCATCACATCGCCACGGAGGGACGCCAGCAAAGCTGCAGAACGAGTAAAACTGCTGAAAATATTTTAAACTTAATTTTCTGTGTCAGGCAGACCCATAACCCCACTCACTGCTGGCCTGGTTAAATCTCTGCGGGCTTCCTGTTGTTCACAGGCCTGGGTTGGAGGCTTTGGAATCTGGGCTTGTCATACATTTTTTCTCAAGAAGCTGGAAAACCTGGGAAGTTCCCATCCTCATGCTGGTCCTGGAACCCAGCTGGGCGCAATGGGATCAGTCCTCCTTCCATGGGGCTTGCATTCTGATGAGGCAGACACACAAATAACACACCCATAGCAAATGGAATTAGTAGTTACACACACAGTATATGGGCTGTGAAATGAGAACCGACTAGGAGACCAGGGCGTGGGGGGTGGGGAATGGAACTGGAGGAGGCTTCAGAGAGAGGAGCGGGCCAGGCGGTGGGAGCAGCGAACGCCGAGGCTCAGAGGACAATCAAAGCGGGAAGGGGTGCGCAGGAGGAAAATGGTGCAGTCAGAGAGCTTGGGGGTAGAAGCCAGGGGCAGCCGTGAGGGGTGGCGCTCAGATTCTCTGTGGATCTAACAAGTCGGGGCTTTAGTGCAAGTAGCGAAGGGTGACACAGAACTGAGGTTTCGGAATGGCCGCCCTAGGGAGGGATATGAATGAGGGAAGGGGAGGGGAGAGATGGGAAGAGCACGCTGGGGTCTCTGATCTGGCAGCTTGAAATGATAGACGGCGTTGGGAGTAGAGGGTAACTAAGGTATGTGGGTGGCAGATATGCTCTCCCTGCTGTGGAGAGTTCCTCCAGCCCCCTGGGCCTTACTCGGGCTCCTGGACATCCCATGCTCTCTCCTGACTCAGCCAATTCTCCCTTCTCCTTGATGGACTCCTATTTATCCGTTAGAACCTAACACTCAATGTTCCTTTCGGCTCCGTCATCCCTGGCAAGCCATTCTGCCACTTTTGGTGCTCTTATCACCTTGTGTTATCAGCTTCCATGTGCATGATTCTTATGTATCTTGGAACCGTTTAATTTGTAAAAATAATCTTCAAATGTCACCTCCCCTGCTAAGTTGTAATAAAAAGGAAAGAACAAATTTCCAAGTTCCTAGCACATTCACATTTAAGAGAAAGGTCCCTAATTAATGTCGAATGAATACACTGCAGTCCATGAAAAGAAATAAAGGACCTCGCTTCAGACAGAATTAGGAATTACTGCATTGAGAAATGACCACCTTGGATGAATTTACCCCAAACAGACAGCCCTGGTACTTGGAAAACTACTGTTCAAATGCTCAAAAGGGGTGGGAGCCAGAGGTCTCCAGCTCTTCTCTCCAGTCCTAAGGCTTAGGAATTATTTATGAAAATTATAACCAGCACCAACATGGTAATTAAGACCTACCCATTCACTAATGCTTAGATTTGGTAGGAGCAAAGAGAAAGCGGTGCACATCTGAGCTGCCCTAATTATAAGCTCCTTGTAATCAACGTTACTTTTCCTAGTTACATTTCACAGTTAATTTGTTTTTCCCACACAAATCGAATTCTATACCCATGATGTGAAGTATATTGTATTACTGCACTTTTTTTAGTGTTCTAGCTTTTTAAAATAATAAGTCCCACAAGTACAATTAATTTAAAAAAAAATTCTCCCCATGTGGATTTTAGATTAATGACATTTATTTATTATTGGATGATCTGCTTTCAATAAGTGGCACAAAGAAGAATTGGCTCCCAGTCTTGATGTATTTATTTTCAGAAGCCAAATAGCTACAAACAACATCAAATGTAATTCTCCAGAATGGTAACAGGTTATTAACTTCTTAAGCCATTTCCTAATGGATTTTAGATCCAAAAAATTAAAAAATAAATAAAAATATGGCAAGTTCTAAACAGAGAAGGCATGATAGAATTCCTGCCTGCCTGGAAACTACCTACACCTGCATTCCAAGCCTTTGGAGCAGGGCCTGGCATGAGTTTTTTCCTGATGCTCCTCAAGGATTCTGGATTCTGGGATACTTTGTCCCTAAGCCCCTGCCCACTCATTTTACTGGACAGGCACACACTGAGGTTCCATTAAACATAGGAGTACCATGAACATGAACCAGGAGGTGGTCAGGAAGCCAGCCTGGAATCTGTGCCTCTAGCCTAGCCCTACTGTCCAGTGGAAGTCCCGGGACTGGCCAGTGCCTCCAGATCTTTCAGCTCAGCAAGGATATTGGACCTACAATGACCCAACATTCTTCTGGGTGGCATCATCCTGAGACAGGCATGGGCCCTAGCCATCCCCATAGAATGACATGTGATCAATGAAGAGCAAGAAAGAAGGAATAAAGGTGGCTGGAGAGTCCAGGGGCTTGGGTGGCCCTGCAAGTGTCTGCCTGTCTTCTGGCAGATGGGAGTGATCTCAACATGAAGCATCTGCTCCCTGCAAACCCATCTGTTGCTATGTGTTCTGAGTATGCCTCTCACCCTGGCTACTTCTCTTTCTCTTTTAGGCATTCTGCAAAGAAAAATTCCGTCTGTGTTAGAAATAAGGGAAGTGGCTTCTGTCTCTCACAGCTTCAAGAAGAGAAGCTTCTTCTCTCAGCTTCATTTTACTGTCTTTCCTGCCAATGAGAGTCTGTAAAAATCAGGGAAGAGATGAAATTGAAAGTTGAGAAGCCCAAGCAGAGTGATGTTTGGGCTTAGCAAAATAGGTAGCTCCTTTGCATTTCCAGGGACCTTTAACTCTCAGATCCCCCTTAATCCAGTATTTTTACATCATTCAAGGAACTTGACAAGTCTACAGATTCCTGAGTACCATCTCACAGCACTGAACACACAGACGAGGGCAAGCACAGCTTGGAGCTGTTTTTCCAGCTCCCAGAGGATTCTACAGGTCCCTATAGAGCCAAATCCTGGTCTAGAGAGGAAGGAGCTCAGGAATAGAGACAACACTTGGAACCAAAGAGGCACTACTGTCCTCCTGTGTCTTGGCCTTGTAGCCACACCTGGGCTTTTGTCTACTGATCTATAGATTATAAAACACAGACAATGAATCTACACATGAACTTCAGTATAAAATCAGTCATTCTGAAGCCTGACCCAAAAGACATTGACTGCTAGGATCTGCCTTTGGAAAGGAACTGAGTTGGAGCTAAAGTTCCAGATTGGAGGACATGAAGAGCCAAATTCACCCACATCCATGGAGGAGAGAGAGAAAGACAGACAGACAGACAGACAGACAGACAGACAGGCAGAGACAGAGAGAGAAGAAACTCCATACTTAATAGCAGTGATCAATCATTTTCTAAATATTGACATGAGTCTGAAGTTGAGACCAATGTGACTTCCAGCTATTGATGTCTTCAACTTTTTTCTCATCTCATATTTTAGAAAAAGCCAAATATGATCAGAGATTGCAGTGCCTACCCAACAAGACCATCAGTTGATGGAAAAAACATGGAAGGGCCCATTTTTCCTTGGCGTTGTGCTGGATTCAGAGTGGGAATAAGAGAGGTTCACCTGCTCTTTAGTTCCCTGATAGGACACTGCAAAGGCCTCTACAGTGAGCCCTAATTCAACATGTTCAGGGAGAGAGATAGGCTAAGAAGATAGAAACTCAATGTTAGCTCTTAACTTCATCTCCTTCAGAATTGCTGGTTGAGACCTAGGTCAAAGTTTGGAGAGTCTACTGAATTTTCAAAGCTCAGAGACCAAACTTTAGGAATAAGCTATAGCTTCACACATGTAATACAACTATAATGTAATTAAACTTTTCAAAGGAAAACACTAGCATCCTCGTGTGTGTTGGGAGGGTTAGTTTAATCTTAGACTTTTTTGAGTAAGCACACGTGTTAAAAATGTAATGGCGATACATCCACAAGTGGAATAAAATGAATGCATAAGCCTAAAGGGTAGAAATAAAGAATGTAAAAGAATTAGAGCAATTCAGTACAAAGCAGGAAAATAAAATATATACACATGTAGTCTGTTTTAAAATTATGAACATTCTCAGATTAAACTGGAAAATATCCAGATGTATGATGTTTGTGAGTCATACACAAAGTTTAAATGTAAGGGGATTATGAAAGTCGTACTACTCAGATATGTTTAGTTGGTTCTCCAGACTCACTATAATTATGTTTTATATATTCACTGTGGAAACTATATTTTTTAATACTCAACTATCTCTCCCAGGAGAAAAGGGGGTTAGGCTCCTGCAGACCTCTGCTTACATTTTCATCAACAAATGAAACATAACCCTATGTGTCTTGGATTTTGTTGAAAAATAAAACACATCTTGTTTAATATTGATTCACTAACCTTGAATTCACATCAGCAGCACAGTTGTTCCCATCTGAAAAGGATATATCAAATATATATTTTCTTGATGAAGTGTGCACGCACACACACACACACACACACACTATGCTCTTTTTTATTTGGAACCAGAATCCAACTCAGCCTTGCACTTGCCAGGCAGGCGCTGTGCCGCTGAGCTCTGTTCCCAGTTAGCCTTCTTGACCTTAGGGAAGCAAGCAGCACTTAGCACTGCACCTGAGTCCCTGGAAATTATAAAATAACCAATACCAAGAAAAAATAGAATTACACCGCAGGAAAGATACTGGTTTCCAGCATAAGGGTTAAAGCAAGGATACCCAGAGCCACCATCTTTGAGTTCAGCTGATGACTCTGAACTCAGACTAGATGACTCCAAACTTTCTATATGCTGCATTTCTCTGAAAGTGACCATGACAGTGCCACAACTATTGATTTGAATGTTACAAATAGAAGTCACAAGTGGGTGTGTTTATATAACCTATTAATAATAAGGATCAGCTAATCTAGTAAGAAGAAAAAGGGAACAATGCATCTATATTAATATACCAACCAGTAGTCTGTAAATGAAGCTGGGACAATTTTGGCCTTCCAGGAAGAAAAGAAATTTGAACAGAATAAAATTACATATCAAGTGCATAACACATGCAAAATTAAATCCAGACAATTCCCAATAAAATGTGAAAATGTGATAGAGGGTGGTGGTGGTGGTGGTGATAGTGGAGTGTGTGTGTGTGTGTGTGTGTGTGTGTGTGCCTGTGTGTCTGTGTGTCTGTGTCTGTGTGTGTGTCTGTGTGTCTGTGTGTCTGTGTGTGTGCCTGTGTCTGAGTATGTGTATGTGTATGTGTGGTGGCAAGCTGATTATAAACTAGAAATATGAAGATCCAGGAAAGTGGAGAGCATGTTTGGAAAAGAAGAAAAAAGGAGAGATTTGCTTTGCTGTTCTATGACCTTGATTAAGTTGAGTAGTATTGATACAAGAATAAACAAATAGACTAACATAACAAACTATAAAACAGAAAGGAAGAGCTGGTGAGATAGCACAGCAGACTAAGCGCTTGCCTAGGTAAGCACAGGGGCCAGGGTTCCATCCCTGGCACCACATGTTTTTCCATCCTGCCCCCCTGTGTGTGCTGAGTCAGCGATGGAGTCCAGATGTGGTGGTGCATGCCTGTAATCCCAGCACTAGAGAGGAAGAAAACAGGAGGATCACTAAAAGTCCAGGCTGCATAGTGAGACCCTGCACAAAAAACAAAACAAAACAAACAAACAAACAAAAACAGAAAGGACTCTACATATATGCAGACAGTTATGACACAGAATGCTGAGAAAGGGATCTTTAAAATTCATTATAAGAGAGGACCTGGATAGCCACATAGAAAGACATAAAACTGATGTTTGTAGAATACTGTACCTGCAAAATGGAATAAGGAGCTATCTAATAAAGCAGAAGGGGTAAGTGTGCACAATGTCTATCTGATGATACAATAGGCCACCACAAAACTGAGACCCTAACACTGGGAGAAAGTAGTCAGAAAGGAAATACAGTGCTCTAGGCCACGTGTCCCCTCCCTCCAGCTTGGAAGGTGGCTCCCCAATGTGTTGCAGGATGGTGTAATGCTTAATAGGCAAACTCCAGAGGACGGTGTTTGGGTCATTAGAGGCATTGTACCTGCGAGGACTTGATGTAGTTTCTGTGGGCTTGTGGTTTGTTCTCTCTCTCTCTCGCTCTCTCTCTCTCTGTGTGTGTGTATGTGTGTGTGTTTCTCTCTCTCTGTCTCTCTCCATCTCACTCTCTTTCTGTCCCACTTGCTCTCTGTCCCTCTTTTTCTATCTCTCATTCTCTGCCTCTCTCTCTCTCTGTTTCTCTCTCTCTGTCTCACTCTCTCTCTGTCTCTCCTTCTGTCTCTGTCTCTCTCTCTGTCTCTCTCTTTTTGTCTCTCTGT